>VDFB02367545.1:0-129881 GCA_007258455.2 Sequoia sempervirens
AAACATAACTTTAATGTAGGATTGCATGAATTAATTCATACAAAGATTACATTTTCCAAAATAAATAATCAAGATCCAGAATATTAAAAAAAAACAAACATTTTTTAGTTAACAAGATAGTAAATTTGTTTCCATACAACTAACATTTAAACTTACACTAATCGACAGCTGTTACTTATCAAATCTAGATTAATCTATGCATATTGGTGTGCATCTTATTAGTTTATTTTCCTTTAATCGACCTTGGAGCATAGTATAATAATTCTCTACATGGCATATCACGAAGTTCCATTCTAGAGAATTCTGAAAGTGCAAGATAAAATCAAATTAGAAAATAAGTTCTTCTCTGAAAATGAGGAACCTTAAAAATTCACTCTCTATCTGTCGCTTAGGATGCTATCTAGATCAGTTATCAATCTTAAAAAAAAAGCAATGGACCCATTACTTATATTTAACACAAGATGGTAACCTTTATATGAATTAAGTTCCCGTTGAACTATTTTCGCTAATGCATAAAGATTCCTCTGTAAATTTATGAAATAGCGAAAGTAATGACTGACAAGATATGTTAAAGGAAAGCATCAACAATATGTTCGGAATCTGTTTGTGTAAAAGCAATGTTGAAGGTCGGATTGAAAAGGAATGGTGGATACCATCTTATGAAGACTTTATATTGATGTGAATTCAGCGGTTCAAGTTCAATACTCATCTACATTCAACGAACTCAATAGATTAAAAATGGTCCAAGTTCAATGAATCGAATCCGTTTACTCCATTTTGTGGATTCGGTGTAGAGCTATATAACAAACTCGTACCCTTGCCCATAAAAAGCCATACAAAGAACTAGAAAGGCACCTAATCAATATATATGTTTTGGTTTCTCTGAGTTCCTCCAACTTCTTCAGAAAAAACTTCTATTTCTTTGAAGTTATAATTTATTTGCTGAAGAGTTTGGAGGAACTCTGGGAGTCCCTGAACACTTTCTTATCGTGATTGAGATTTATGGCATTCTCCTCTTCATTAAGAGCCTAGAGGTTCTAGAACAACTCTAGTTAAAATGCATATATCAAATATATTTACCTAGACGTTGATATGCTAAGAAAAGATTATATGTGTTTGAGTCATGAAATCATTTAGATGAATGTGTAGAAGCCACTTGTCATTCTATTGAATTATATGCCGTGAATGAGCATATATAGCATGGGAATTATTGTTACCTCAAAACAGATTACACCTTTTACTGTGCATTTCATTTGTTAGCACTAATTTTTTTTCACGTGGTTAGATTGTGAATAGTTTACAGCTTCAACTCAGTTCTTGCAGCACTTCATTTACACGCCTCCACCTTTAGCTCAATTCCTTTATCTCTTCATCCACACACTTCTACCTTCAGCGCACTGCCTTTAACATACTTCAAATACTCTTTCACACATTCACACACATTCTTCTACCTTCGGTACATTGCTTTTGGCATATATCACTTTTAGCACATATAAAACACACACTCTACACTCCCTCACTTGATCTTTCATTTATACCTTCTACAATCTTCAAAAAGTTTCTCATTATCGGCCAAACTGAAATATATGACATGAAATATGCAACAAACATAATGAGTCTACTCTAAATCATCTCTGTGAAAGGAAAATTGAATGTGATTCAAACCAAGAGATAAGCAAGACCTATTTTTCATCTACACACAATGCCATGTTGGTGCATGCAACAAAACCCTGACACAAACACCTCAAAATACCAAGTTAGCCTAACAGGCACTCAACCCTCCAAATATTAACTCCATACCACTAGTGGTACCGAAGAGACCAAATAACATCATGTAAATTAAATTACAAGCATTAAATGATGTTCAAAAACATTTTTATGCCCTCCTTTTACAACTTCATGCAACATTAATCTAGCACAAGAAAACAAACATAGAACCTGTATTTGTTGCAAAATTGGGCAAAGAAAAACTTGATATAGAACATTCATAACCCAACTTGTGATACACACAATTATCTGAAACATGAAATGAGGAAACAAATAGACATATTGAGCTCATCCTCCAATCTGCAAGACCACAACATCAAATGCAAAGAAATATGGAGCATTTATTTCATTCTTCTTAATTGCAAAATCATAGTCTTCACTTTGCTAGCTCTAGAAACATGTACGATAATTATTATGCTTTGAAATCTGGAACATACATCATGTACCTTTGTATTTGACAAACTTCCAAACTGCAAGGCCATATCTTCAAATGTAGAGGAATGTGGAGCATTCTCCAAAACTTTTCAATATGCCTTCCTAAGCCACCATCTACATCACAAAATTTCATGCTTTCTTTCACATCTTTTGTGATGATTTTTGACAAGATACAATGAATACAATATTCACAACATAATAACCAACACATCTAATCAAAATACTAATTGCATCACAAGCAACCTTCCACACACTATCACTCTACCGACATCAAAGATAATAGCAGCAACAATCTCCATTTTGATTACATCAATGGAAACACCTATAACAACCTTGCAACAATCTCCCCCTTTAGCATTAATGGAAAAACTGACCTAATATGTAATTTTATCCACATTTGACATCAAAGGTTAAGGGCTAGTGGTGTTCAATTGAGCTTGTAGCAAAATACAAGCTCCCTGTGTCTGCAAAAACCTCAACATTCTACTATTGACTTCACCTGAGAGGTAGCCTTCATCAATCTTAGGATAAAAATATGTCTTGAATTTCTCCTACTAGATAGATGCACCAACTATGCATCTAGTTAGAAGGAGGGGAAACAATCCCTAGCTTCTATCTAAGATACTCAAATGTATCCTTTGAAAGTACCTTTGTAAAGATGTATGCATTTTGTTGCTTTGTAGGTATATACTCCAATATTATGTTTTGACCCACAAATTTCTCTCTTAAGAAGTGATACCTGATAGATATATGCTTGGTCCGAACATATACTAGATTCTTTGAAATATCGATGGAACTTGTATTATCACATAAAATTGGAGTGGGCTCATTATACATCACCTTGATATATTCAAGGTTTTCTTCATCTATAACACTTGGGTGTAGGATGATGTTGCAACAATATACTCTACTTCTACTATTGATAAGGAAAATGAGTCTATATTCTTACTAAACCAAAAGACCAATCTATCTCCAAAAAAGAAATCTCCTTCATTGGTACTTATACTATCATCAACACTATTTGCCCAATTAGCATTGGTATATGCACTCAGAGAAAATTCATCATCTTTTTGATACCATAGTCCATAATATGTAGTACTCTTCAAACATCATAACCTTGTGAGGTGAGATACGTATCCATCCTCACACTCTAGAAGGAATAGTTGTTTCCCTCAAACAATTGTGCCTAAGAAGAGGACTCCTTTTGAGCCATTAAGTTCTACACAAATACCTATCTTCAGCTGTTAAGTTGCACTAATGAACTTGACTCTAATACCAATTGTTGGTATGAGTTTTCCACAGTCCATGAAGATAGAAGATTTAAGCTTTTGGATTCGACTGTGTCAATTTTTTTGTCGACGTTTCGGATCACACTCAGTGATCCATCATCAGGAAGAGGAAAAATTGAGATAAGATTGCAGAACAAGTCTTAATAAAGGGTGAGATGGAGGAGGAAGGAGAGAGAAGAGACTTACAAAACAATAAAATAATAATGCCAAGGAAAGAAAAAATAAATAAGTAAAAGCCAATCTTAGAATTAAATAAATAGAAAGCTAGCGAAAGTAACAAAGACGAAGAAGTGTCAAAGGACAAAAAGAAGAAGGGAGAAAATGAATATATTAAATTAAATACTAGAGAAACAAGAGATGAATAAGGTGAAAAAGGACAAAAAACTAGAACTAGTAAAAAATCAAAATCAAAATAAAAGGTCAAAGGATAGAAAGGAAACAAAAAGACCAAAAATAATAATAATAATTGATGTAACAATTTAAAGATAACAAGAAAGCAAAAGATATTAGAGATAAAAAACATGAGACTGGAATGAATTTAAAATCAAACCATAAGGCAATAAAAGAGAGAAAAGGAAATAATTGAGACGAGACAAGAGATGAACTAAAACAAACTAAAATGGATGAAACAAGTAAGGTGCAGGAGTGAAAAAATAGATAAATAAAAATGAACAAATGAATGAAAAGATAAGTGAAAAAAATAAAAAATAATGAATTAAAAGAATGATAAATTAAAAATAAATAAATAAATATAGGGTAAAAGAAAGAGCACTGTTAAGAAGACAGGAATAAAAGAATGATAAATTAAAAATAACTAAATTAAAGATAACGAGAAAGCAAAAGTTATGAAAGATAAAAACATGAGACTAGAATGAAATTCAAAATCAAACCATAAGACAATAAAAGAAAAAAAGGAAATAATTAAGACGAGACAAGAGATGAACTAAAACAAACTAAAATGGATGAAACAAGTAAGGTGCAAGAGTGAAAAAAATAGATAAATAAAGATAAATAAATGAATGAAAAGATAAGTAAGTGCAAAAAAAGAACAAATAAGAAGATAAGAGATAAGTAGTTTAAAATTGATGTAACAATGTAAAGATAACAAGATAATTAGTTAAAAAATTGATGTAACAATTTAAAGGTAAAAACTATAAAAGAAAGATCAAATAAGTGTAAAAACTATAAAATGAAAAGAGAAATAACTTAAAAACTATAAAATTAATAGATAAAAAATAGATAAATGAAAAGAGAAATAAGTGTAAAAACTATTAAAAATAAATAGATAAAAGAAAAGAGAAATAAGTGTAAAAACTATAAAAGAAAGATCAAATAAGAACACGAAACCCTAAATAGGTAAGTGATTAAAGAGACTAATGAAGAAAAAAGAAAACCAAGCAAGGCAAAGGTAAGGGGAATGGGATAAAAAGAAGACAAAGGAGGAAAGAAGAAAAGGGGGAAAGGCAAAAATAAATAGATAAAAATAAATAGATAAATGAAAAGAGAAATAAGTGTAAAAGCTATTAAAAATAAATAGATAAAAGAAAAGAGAAATAAGTGTAAAAACTATAAAAGAAAGATCAAAAAAGAACACGAAACCCTAAATAGGTAAGTGATTAAAGAGAGTAATTGAAGAAAAAAGAAAACCAAGCAAGGCAAAGGTAAGGGGAAATGGGATAAAAAGAAGACAAAGGAGGAAAGAAGAAAAGGGGGAAAGGCAAAAAAAGAGGAAAGAAGAAAGAAAGGAGGGGAAGAGAGAAAAGTTAGACTACACCAAAGAAAAGGGGGAAGGGAAAGACAGGTGAAGGTGAAGGCGCGAGGGAAGGACTTAGGTGGGAGGGTTGGAATTGAGGGAGTCTAGAAGGGGATGCCAAGCTAGACTTAATTGCCAGCCTTCATCGCGATTGAGATTCGTGGAGTGGTTTCGGATGGTGATGGCTTCTTTTAGTTTGCGCTTGAAAAAGTTATCTTCCTTAACCACCACTTGGGTGTTCTCTAGGAAGATGTGGTGCTTGGTTTGGTGGGAGTGCTCAGCAAGGGCTGATTTGGAGATTCTATCGTGTCTAATATCAGCACAGTGCTCTTTGATTCTAGTGTTGATGGATCGCCCCGTTTCTCCAATGTATGGGGTCCCACAAGAGCAATATATCTTGTACACCCCAGAGTGGAGAAGAGGTGGTAAGGGGTCCTTAGTCATGGGGATAAGATTCCTTGTGGTAGAGATGGGTTTGAAAGCACAAGAAATACCTTTTTTGTGAAGAATTTTTGAAATCTTATGGGAGAGGCCTTCAATATAGGGGAGGGTGGCAAAATGGAGAGGGGTGTACAAGATAGATTGCTCTTGTGGGACCCCATACATTGGAGAAACGGGGCAATCCATCAACACTAGAATCAAAGAGCACTGTGCTGATATTAGACACGATAGAATCTCCAAATCAGCCCTTGCTGAGCACTCCCACCAAACCAAGCACCACATCTGCCTAGGGAACACCCAAGTGGTGGTTAAGGAAGATAACTTTTTCAAGTGCAAACTAAAAGAAGCCATCACCATCCGAAACCACTCCACGAATCTCAATCGTGATGAAGGTTGGCAATTAAGTCTAGCTTGGCATCCCCTTCTAGACTCCCTCAATTCCAACCCTCCCACCTAAGTCCTTCCCTCGCGCCTTCACCTTCACCTGTCTTTCCCTTCCCCCTTTGACCTCCCCCCCTTTTCTTTGGTGTAGTCTAACTTTTCTCTCTTCCCCTCCTTTCTTTCTTCTTTCCTCTTTTTTTGCCTTTCCCCCTTTTCTTCTTTCCTCCTTTGTCTTCTTTTTATCCCATTTCCCCTTACCTTTGCCTTGCTTGGTTTTCTTTTTTCTTCAATTACTCTCTTTAATCACTTACCTATTTAGGGTTTCGTGTTCTTTTTTGATCTTTCTTTTATAGTTTTTACACTTATTTCTCTTTTCTTTTATCTATTTATTTTTAATAGCTTTTACACTTATTTCTCTTTTCATTTATCTATTTATTTTTATCTATTTATTTTTGCCTTTCCCCCTTTTCTTCTTTCCTCCTTTGTCTTCTTTTTATCCCATTCCCCTTACCTTTGCCTTGCTTGGTTTTCTTTTTTCTTCATTAGTCTCTTTAATCACTTACCTATTTAGGGTTCGTGTTCTTATTTGATCTTTCTTTTATAGTTTTTACACTTATTTCTCTTTTCTTTTATCTATTTATTTTTAATAGTTTTTACACTTATTTCTCTTTTCATTTATCTATTTATTTTTATCTATTAATTTTATAGTTTTTAAGTTATTTCTCTTTCATTTTACAATTTTACACTTATTTGATCTTTTCTTTTTATAGTTTTAATTAAATTGTTACATCATTTTTTAACTAATTATCTTGTTATCTTTTACATTGTTACATCAATTTTTAAACTACTTATCTCTTTATCTTCTTTATTTGTTCTTTTTTGCACTCTATTTCTATCTTTTCATTCATTTATTTATCTTTATTTATCTATTTTTTCACTTTGCACCTTACTCTTGTTTCCCATCCATTTTATTTGTTTTAGTTCATCTCTTTGTCTCGCCTTTTAATTCTTTATTTCCTTTTTTTTTCTTTATTGTCTTATGGTTTGATTTTGAATTTCATTCCAAATTTCATGTTTTTATCTTTCATAACTTTTGCTTTCTCAAGTATCTTTAATTTAGTTATTTTTAATTTATCATTCTTTTATTCCTGTCTTCTTAACAGTGCTCTTTCTTTTACCCTATATTTATTTATTTATTTTTAATTTATCATTCTTTTAATTCATTATTTTTTTATTTTTTATTTTTTATTTTTTTCACTTATCTTTTCATTCATTTATTCATTTTTATTTATCTATTTTTTCACTCTTGCACCTCACTTGTTTCATCCATTTTAGTTTGTTTTAGTTCATCTCTCGTCTCTGGGTCTCACTATTTCCTTTTTCTCTCTTTTATCACTTTTATGGTTTGATTTTAAATTCATTCCAAATTTCATGTTTTTTATCTCTAATATCTTTTGCTTTCTTGTTATCTTTAAATTGTTACATCAATTATTATTATTATTTTTGGTCTTTTTGTTTCCTTTCTATCCTTTGACCTTTTATTTTGATTTTGATTTTTTACTAGTTCTAGTTTTTTGTCCTTTTTCACCTTATTCATCTCTTGTTTCTCTAGTATTTAATTTAATATATTCATTTTCTCCCTTCTTCTTTTTGTCCTTTGACACTTCTTCATCTTTGTTACTTTCGCTAGCTTTCTATTTATTTAATTCTAAGATTGGCTTTTACTTATTTATTTTTTCTTTCCTTGGAATTATTATTTTATTGTTTTGTAAGTCTCTTCTCTCTCCTTCCTCCTCCATCTCACCCTTTATTAAGACTTGTTCTGCAATCTTATCTCAATTTTTCCTCTTCTTGATGATGGATCACTAAGTGTGATCCGAAACGTGAACAAAAAAATTGACACAGTCGAATCCAAAAGCTTAAATCTTCTATCTAATACCAATTGTTAGAACACACAGATACAATGATATAGGGTATGGAACAATATATCCCTCAAATTAATCCAATTCAATTTTAACAATCAAAACTTATTACTTGGAATTAACTAGATTAAGTATTCAAATCACACAACCACAACATCAAATTTACTTGGAAAACCCAACAAGGGAAAAACTATGGTCAGAAAAATTCTTGGAGCTACTCTACAAATCTAGCGTCACAAAAGTGAAACAAGATTTACAACATAGTTTTATGGCTTGAAAAAAAGAAAGTTTACAACTCCCTATCAATACAATGCTTACAAAAAGATGTTATAACCTCAGCATACAAAATTTGATGAACTCTAAAGATCCAGTACCAGTGCAACACCTATGTTGCCTTCAACTCACAACCTTCCATATTAACCTAGTTCACTTTTTCCTTCATCTCACTACCTTCAACACTTCATTTACATACCTCTACCTTTAGCTTACTTTTAGCACATTGAACACACATACTCTACAATCCCTCACTCAATCACACTCTTGATCCTTTATTTATACCTTCTATAAGCTTTAGAATGTTTCTCCTTGTCAACTAAACAAATAATTATCATGAAACGTGTAATGACCATAATGAGTCAACTCCAAATCATACATGAGAAAGAGAAATTGAATACGGTCCAAGCCAGGAGATAAGTAGGACCTATTTTCTATCTGCATATAATCCCATGCTAGTACACACAACAAAAACTCATTGCAAACACCTCAAACTGCCAACTCGGTCCAGTAAACACTCAACCCTCCAAATATTAACTTTGAAACACAATCAGTAAAGGATATATAGGATAAAATCATGTAGAATACATTACAATCACTAAATGATGTTCAAAGACATTTTTATGCCCTCCCTTTACAACTTCATGCAACATTATGCTAGCACAAGCAAAAAAACAAAAAAGTGATATCTCTTGCAAACTGAAACAAACACAATCTTGAGATAGAACATTAAGAACCAACTTGTGGTACACCACATTATATTAAAAATGCAATGAGGAAACAAATAGACACATTGAGCTTATCCACCATACTACAAGACCACAACATTAAATATGGAGAAATGTGGAGCGTTTCTTTGAACCTTCTTGACTGCAACAACACAGTCTTCCCTCTTATAGCTCTAGAAAAATCTATGATAACTATTATGCTCTTAAATCAAGAAAACACACATTTTACATCCGTGTCTGAAAACTTTGTAGACCACAAGGCCATATCTTCAAATGTGGGTGAATTCAGAGCATTCTTCGAAACCTTTTATTACACCTTCCTTAGCCACTGTCTACATGACAAACATTCATTCTTTATTTCATAGCTTATGCAATGGTTTTCAATAAGAGACAATGAATACAACATTGAAATCATCATAGCAAACACTTTTGATCAACATACTAATTGCAGCACATGCAACCATCCACACACTATCACTTTGATGACATCAAAGACAATACCAACAACAATCTCCATTTTGTTGACATCAATGACAACACTTGTAACAACCTTGCAACATAAAAAACCTTCACACCTCATCGTGGAGTGTCCTTTAAGAATTGAAAAGGATTGATAAATAGTTTCCTTCTCTCCCAACAACCTAAATTGGAATACAACTTGATACTACTCAGTAAAGCTTTATTAGTTTAAACACAAACATAAAAACATAGAAAAAAGGAAACCTTTTTCTATATTTGGTAATATTATCAATGACAACCCATTGAAAAATACTCTTATCTATACCTTGGCTGGTGCTTTCATTCTAGTATTCTAGTGGGAGCTTGGGAATATGAACCCAAATACTAGTCATTTTAACCTTAGTAGCATCAAATAAAGTAGTCCACCTTTATAAATGATGATAATCCCTACAAAGAAACTGGGGGCCTCTTTGAAGAACTTTTGAAAATTCATCCATCGAGTGAAAGGAGAGAAGGAGGTATCCATTTTACATCATAGTAACATGAAGACTAGAATCATTCTAGCATTTGGTCACCCAATTACAAATAACATCATTTTTTGGCCAATAACCCAAGAAACTACCAATGAGGGAAAACTAAAAAAAAAAATCTATGTTAAAGGAGGCATTAGGAATATTAATTAAGGCACAAGGAACACCACTAAAACTAGTAATGGAAAAATAGGGTTCCACGAAGGAGAATATAACCGCATCATAGCAAGCTTGAGTCTCACATAGGGGACGAGATGGTGCATGAAGCAATGAACCTTCCATAACATGCTATGAAATAGGGAGAAGAATAGGGGCCACTTCCTAGGTAGAAAACCCAATACAAAATCCCACACCTAAACATAGGGATGGCTCCACATCCACATCACACAAACAAACAAGGGAAGAAATGAGATCTAATTTCAACAAGGGAGATGAAGTAGGATAAAAATATTTCTTAAAAATGTGAGAAACCATATCACTTGTTATGTTAAAAAAGTTATGATTTCATAATAAATTGAGGAGAATAAATCTCATGCTAAACAAGTTCAAAAGAAAATATATCTACAAGGATCAAGGGATAAAGTAGAAGAAATCCCCTCCTAAGAGAGATTAGGCATAGCAGACACTAGAGAAATATTCCTTTGAACAGCATACATCTTAGATACATGATCACATTTGAACAAACCCTTGTGCCTCTAGCCATAGAAAAATAGTGATTTATCCTCTTCAATCTCCACCTATGAGTGGCTCTCATTAGAGGACTTAGATTTCCCATCACCCACACATTGTTGAGAATACAAATAATACTTCAAGAGAATGCCAAGGAGATTTTCCTCCTCAACCCATTCATTCTCGCAAACATCCAAATAAAACTCCTCTAAGTCATCCCCATCACTTTCCTCAATATTTGAATTTCCATCACCAAAACCTTTGCAAGGAGAAACATAATTTTCAACACCATTGCAAGATGCCACCATTGTTAGGTTTGTGGTTCTATTCATAGAAAATTCCATCCAATGAAATCTAAATATATTGATCCTAGAATATCTTTGGTATTAATACCATAATGCTATCACAAATTTCAAAGGCACCAAACTTATTACATAGGGAGCTCTCTAACATAAATTGTATACCAAGAATAATGTATTGCTACCAGTCAAGTGCTGGAAACACAACTTGAACAAAACACCTTCCCATTGTTCTAGTATTTGAAGGGATTCATTAACATTCATTTGTCATATCCCACCTCTCAAACATCCTTTATCATCTAGAAGAATTAAATAGATCAACAATAACAAAATGTTTTAATTTTTTGAACTAAAAATAATAAAAACCTTGCATAGATCATTTTAGGGCCCTAGCTTCCTATCTTCAAACTTGTACACATACTTGTTGGGGTTTTCCTAGGAGAACATGTCTCTTTGTAACACAGTGCCATCACTTCTAAGGTATTTCTAAATATTGTTAATCATTAGATAGAAAAGAATAGTAAAAAAGACAAAGGATACTGAAGCGTGCATCAGAATAGTAGCATACATTACACAGGGTCATATCCAAACAGAAATAATAAATCCATGATTATGGACTTAATAGAAATATGCAACTTGATCCTAGATAGAGCATAGATTTAGTGTAGGATCTGTAAGAATTAATTGATAGAAAGATCACATTTTCCAAAATAAATAATGAAGATCAACAATCTTTCTGCATTTTTCAATTAACAAGATAGTAAATTTATTTTCATAGAACCAACATTTAAACTTACACTAATCAACAGCTGCCACTTATCAAATCTATGCATATTGGTGTGCATCTTAATAGTTTATTGTCCTTTAATCCACCTTGGAGAATAGTATAAGAAATCTCTAAATGGCATATCAGGAAGTTCCATTCTAGAGAATTATGAAAGTGCAGGATAAAATCAAATTAGAAAATAAGTTATTTTCTGAAAATGAGGAAACTTAAAAATTTGCTCTCTACCTGTCGCTTAAGAAGCTATCTAGATCAGTTATCAATCTTAAAAAAAAAAGCAATGGATCCATTACTTATATTTAACACAAGATGGTAATGGTAACCGTTTTATGAATTAAGTTCCTGTTGAACTATTTTCGCTAATGCATAAAGATTCCTTTGTAAATTTATGAATTACAAGATATGTTAAAGGAAAGCAGCAACAATATGCTCGGAATCTGTATGTGTAAAAGCAATTTGAAGGTCGGATTGAAAAGAACTAGTGGATACCATATTATGAAGACTTTATATGGATGTGAATTTAGCGGTTCAACTTCAATACTCGTCTACATTCAACGAACTCGATAGATTAAAAATGGTCCAAGTTCAATGAATCGAATCCTTTTACTCCATTTTATCTACAATGATTCTACGTGCATTCTGTGTAGAGCTATATAACAAACTCGTATCCTTGCCCCTAACAAGCCGTACAAAGAACTAGAAAGGCACCTGATCAATATATATGTTCTGGTCTCTCTGAGTTCCTCCAACTTCTTCAGAAAGACAACTTCTATTTCTTTGAAGTTATAATTTATTTGCTGAAGAGTTTGGAGGAACTCTGGGAGTTCCTGAACACTTTCTTATCGTGATTGAGATTTATAGCATTTTCCTCTCCATTAAAAACCTAGAGGTTCTAGAACAATTATAGTTAAATTGCAGATATCACAAATAATTACCTAGCCGTCGATATACTCAGAAAATATTATATATGTTTGAAACATGAAATCATTTAGTTGAAAGTGTAGAAGCCACTTGTGATTCTATTGAATTCTTTGCCGTGAATGAGCATATATAGCATGGAAATTATTGTTATCTCAAAACAGATTACACCTTTTACTGTGCATTTCATTTGTTAGCACTATTTATTTTTTTCACGGGGTTCCATTGTTAATAGTTTACATAGTGAAATTTATATGTATTTACGTTGTGATCTATTCAGGTCAAGCCAGGCAAGAGGCGGTTTCAATAGTGGCCTTTTTTATTAGTTTATTGTGTTTTGTTTCTTTCTATCTAAAGTAGTCTATAGCAGTAAGGATATGAGTATGAGTCTTATGATTATGTGTCTTAATTTTAATATTTTAATAGATTTGGTTTTAACAAAAGATTAGGGTTTCTTTTCTTTTCATGGGAATTACCTCCACCCACTTGCTAAAGTAGTAGCAGTAAGGATATGAGTATGAGTATGACCATTGCTTGACTGAGGGATGATAGGTCCTATGAAATACAAACCCCATTGTTGAAAGGGTTCTTTGATCACCACATGATTTAATGGAAGTGCCACCAACTAAGGTATGCTTGCAAATTGTTTACACTTTTCACATTTGGTCACTCAATAATATGCATCTTTAAACATCCCAGGCCAGTAATAACAATGTCTTAGAATTTTGAATGCAATCAAAGTAGAAGAGAAGTCCCCCCACACACTTCATTGTGAAAGGTCTCCAATAATCTCTCCTATTGACTTTTATCAACACACTTTAGAAACCTGCCATCTAATCCCTTATTATACAAGGTGTCTTCCCAAATAACATACTTAGCAGCTTTCAGTTTGAGGTTCCTCCTTTTCTTGTGAGACAAATTCTTTGGGCATTCCCCATATGTCAAGTAGTATGCAATATTTAAACACCATCATCATGGAGGCTAACCATTAACACCATAGGTAGACTATCATTATCTTCTTCTTTGGGTTGATCCTCAACCATCAATTTACACAATCCTCTACCTCTAACTAGTTTAGTGGGCTTGATATCTATATCATACTCTTGCACTTTAGCTACCCATCCCCCTCTTCTATTACAACCAATATCTTGTAGAGTGAGTATACTTTTAATAGCAAGGTCTGCTACATAAATAAATGAATGAGAGTGCAATATGTAAAAAAAACTACTTAACTTCTTTGATGACTGCAAATGCATGTTTCTTGATCTGAGAGTAGGTGATCTCATGTTTCTTCAAGGGTACACTTAGAAAATCAATAGGTACCTAAAAATTCTAATCATTAGCTTGGAGAAGGATGGAAAACATTGTATGTTGAGAGGCATAATAGTAAATAATGAAATCCTTATTGAAATATGGATGAACTAAAATAGGAGCGTGGGCAATAGCTTCTTTGATTTCTCTAAAATATTTTTTTCCAAATTTGTTCCATTTGAAAACCTATTTCTCTTTCCATATATCCACTATATGTTTGGTAATATCTAACAAGTCTGACATGAATTTCCTTATAAATTAACTTGATAAAAAAAAGATTTAACCCTGGTCTTGTTAGAAGGTAAAATCAGCTGCAAAATAGCCTTAACTCTCTCTAGGTCTATTTTAATTCTCTCCTTTGATACTATGTGTGCAAGCAACTTACCTTTAGTGACCCAAAAAACTGACTTCTTAGCATTTAGAGAGATATCATGTTCCTTACACCTATGAAGCACTTGTTCCAAATCTTTCAAATGATCTTTCCCTTTTTTGGAGAACACAATTGGATCATCTAGATAGATAACGATAATTTTATTCCTAAGGTCCCCAAAAAGATAGGTCCATAACTCCCTAGAAGGTGACTCCAACATTAATGTTTCTGAAAGGTATTATGTTATAGGCTCAAAAGTTCCCCATAGGGTAGTGAAAGTTTTTTTATGTTGATCCTCCCCTACAACACTAATTTGATTATATCCTGACAAGCCATCAAGTATGGACATCATTTCTCATCTAGAAATTGTTTGAAGAATATGATCCATCATGGAAAGTGGATAATTATCATTTAAAGATGCCTAATTGAGATTCCTAAAGTCTACACAGATTCTTATCTCCCCATTTTTCTTTTCAACTAGGACAATGTTAGCTATCGAGGTTTAGTGATGAATTGGGTATATGATTCTGGCCTTCAACATTTTATCAATCTCTTTGAAAATTATATTAGGAACCTTAGGATTGTAGTTTCTTTGCTTTTGTCTAAAAGAGACTATACCCTCCTTCAAAGGTATATGATATTGGAATATCTCACCCATAATTTTTTTTAGGTCATCATAACACTAGGTGAAGACTTCCTTGTATTTGATCAATAATGCTATCAACATCTCCTTTTCCTCAAGAGTGCAACACTTCCCAATATAAAATTTGGAGATTCAACATCACCAAGATTCACCACTTCCTCCCCTGAATTGTTTATAGATTCACTCATTTTCTTCTTGATAGCTCGATCATGTTGATCAAACTGGTCTTCCAAAGAAACTAAACCCTTAGGAATCTTATTACCCTTCAGCTAGACAACTCCATCCTCTAAATATTGTGCATCATTCAGATAGAGCTCTTTACATTCACTAGTACTACCCTTAAAGAAGGTATAGGTAAATATCTCAGCATTCTCCAAAAAGGCTTGAATTTTCTTGTCATTTATAAATACTTGCCAATGAATAAGATTATAAGGAACACTAGGTATGTAAATCATTTCAATCCTATAAGAATTGTTCTTGAAGTCAAGATGGGGAAGCAACAAAGAAGCATTTATTGCTAATGAGTCAGCTATAGAATTTAACTCCCTCGGTATTGCCTCTATGGAGAAAGCATCAAAACATTCAATGGAGTCCCATAATTTATTTCAATAGTATCTTAGTCTTTCATTTTTTATAATGAAAATCTTATGTGCCTATTTGACTATCGATTCGACATCTTCCAATGCCCTAAACATCTTAATACCCATATTCCTTGCTTCAGATAATCTTAGTAACAAGGCTTCATAATTCACAATGTTATTAGTATTTGTAAGATCCAACATATAGGAAAAAGAAACAACGAAACAACGAAATAGGTTGCTCCACCTCTTAGGAGATGGAACACAAACTAGTGTTTAGGGGACCTAGACCTATTTCCTTCAAGTTTCATTCAAGGAAACCCTAGAGATCTGCATCCAAGGATGGAATTAGGGAAAAAGATCTACTAGAAGAGTGTCCTAGGGTGTGATTAAAGATAATAAGAGGGTTCACCACCAAGCAAGGGCTTGGAAAGACAAATAATGAATGTGACATACAAAGTACCATGCAAAACCTATTTAAATGACCTAGGAAATGAAACTAAAATGTAGAATAAAGGACTGAGAAAGTATAGAGGTGCACCTAGGAGCGTGATGAGGTCAAAACAAGATCCAAAACCCTGAAAACCTATTGTTTAGTTCCCATTGGGACTCATATTGTAGTCTGGGTGATTTAGTCCTAGACTAGGGTTTTTGTTCCAAAACTAGAATCTCATAATGTCTAATCTAAATTCACTAAAATCCGAAAAATGTGTTGTACTAGGACTCATACACCACAAGTGGCCTATCAATCCCAATCTACTTTTTTGGAGGGTCAAGACCTAAATCTGCTCTCCTATCTTCGATCTTCCTTGCAAGCTTTGTTTCTAGGGCTCAAATCCCAATTTACAACCTATAGGAGAATTTTCGTGAAGATAGCAACCTTGTGATGACTTGATAACTTTCTTCAACCTTGCAACCTAGTACTCAAATTATCTCCAAGTCTCAAGACACCTAGATCTACAATCACACATGTAAAGAGAGAAAAACTTATTGATTGTTAGGAAATGGGGGTTTGCCTTGGTCAAATCCCATTTAGGTAATTAAACCTTGTGATGAAACAATAAAATATGAACATGAAATATGAAATATGAAACATGAACAATGATACCTTGAATGATGTCTTGTAATGTAGATCTACAATCTAACATGAAGTGGCTATGTAGAATGTAGATCTTGATATTGAATTGGATATGAATCAATGCTTGCAAATGGATCTTAAGTGCTACTTCCAAACACTAGCTCAACAACATGCTTCATGCCTTATGATCTTGACATGATAATGGATCTTGAATTTTTGCAACAAATGATGAAGAAATATTCCCTTGAATGTCATATAAATGCTCTTGTAAACTCTCTTGATGATCTTGTGAATTCTTGGGATGCTTAACTCTTGATTGCTTAGATTGATATCATGAAGGCTTAGGTGAAATAATTATTTGAAACCTTGTTTATATAGGCATTCCATCCAATTTACTATTTATTAGATCCCAAATTTTGACATATAAATGAAATTTGAATTCAAAACCCTGATTTCTTCCTCAAAACCCTTAAAAGGGGCCAAATTGGACTCATACACCACTTGTGGTATATATGTCCCATCTAGGTGGGAATCATACACCCAAGGTGGCGTATGGGTCCCACTAGGCCTTTTCAAGTGGATGAAATGTCAGGGAGTTGGAAAATTAAGTGTATGTATTGATCTTGTTCGAATTTCGGTTGAAATAAGCCTTGGGATGCATAATATAGAGTCTTATGGGCCTATTAATGATTATATGAAGGTCATGAATGGGAGAGGGCCTAAAACTCAATGTGAAGGTGTAAATAAATACACTTTACAACAATAAATTAAGGAAAAATTAGGTCAATTTAGCTTAAAAGGGTCTTAAATCTAATGTGAATGTGTAAAACAAATTACAACACTAGATCAAAGGTGACATTAGGTCCATTTTAATGTTAATCATTTTGAAATTAAGTGTGAAAATTTAGAGGGATACATATTTCTACACTACAATAGGAGAAATAGAATTTCTCATCTGAAGGAGCAATGGGAACTATTCCTACTCTTGACTTGGAGTTGGAACAACTTCCATAAAATTCATGTAGGAAGAATGAAGAAGAATGGTCTACTATTGTGTCATAGAAAATTGGACCATCTTGAGAAAATATAAAATTTCATGCATAATTGGGCCCACTTTTTAGTCCCTCCATAGATCATTTACCCTTCAAAACAATACTTATAGGCCCCTTAGACCCATTAATTTTCATCTAGAGGCTCTTTTACCTAAGAAATCACATAAAACCTGACAAACAACATTTAATTATCTCATACCCTAAAAACTCACCTTCAAACAACAAAAGTGGGACCCATTTTCCACCTTGGGTGAATGAATCCCCTCTGGTGGGACCCATTAGCCAAGGGTGGCAAATGAGTCCCCTTTGAGGGAAAATTCAAATTTAAGCAGGAATTTAATCAATTTAACTTTAATTTCCAGTGAATGTCAGCCTCTTAGGTCTAATTAATAGGAAAATAGGGTGTTGTTTAAAAATAATCATTTAAAGTCATTTCACACATCTTTTTATTATCCTTTCTTATTTTTATCATTCCTCAAGAGCAATTCATAAAATCAAGTCTTCCACAACAAGTTTCATTAGCAAAAGTTGAAGTTTTAGGACAACAAACTAGGGTTTTTGCAGGTCTTGGAGATCACTTATATTGCCAAGATCCAATATTGCAAAGGGTTTATGATGGATTCCTATGGTGAATGATAAAGAAATATAGGGTGAAGAGGTGCAACTAGCCACTAAATCAAACTTAAGGACTCAGTTTCCTATTGATTCCATCTTCCATTTTCATTCTATCTTCAAATTAAGTTTTGTATTTTTCTTGTCTATCATTTGCATGTCATTTCATTCCCATTTTTTTGTGTTGTAAGGTTTCTAGGGTTTGAGATCTTGCATCACACAAATCATCTTTGCATCTCTTATTCTAGATCAATAGAATAGGGTTTTTGTTATGATTTAGAATTTCCTAGTTTTTTAACACATCTAAGGCTAGGGTTTATGTAGATTTTTCTCTATTCAAGGTTTAATTACCCAACTAGGGGTTTGACCAAGGAAAACCCCCCATTAGATAAACAATTTTAAGTTGTTTTACATGAATTTTTTGAGATCCGAAATCAGGTTTCTGTCAGGAATTGTTGTGCAGGTGTCAAGGTGCGAGACAAAACTTTGAAATTGCAAAAATATGAAAGTGGACTAATTCACCATGAATGGTGAATAAGTCCCTCCTGAGGTGAAAAATTGAGTCAGATATAGATCCAAGTCTCCAACTATCAGAAAACAACTTCTATGTAGAAAAGTCCTGATTTGTGACTAATTCACCCAAGGTGGAAAATGAGTCTCAGTCAGCTCAAGTTCAAGTTTCATCGGTTTTCCATTTTTTTTCTAGTCTTCTTTAGTTTTCCACGTGCACTCATTCAGAGAACCAACCTTCTGTTTAGTTTAATTTGCATTTTTATTCATTTTTTTAAAGTCTCTTTGCAAACAACACTATGTGTTCAAACATAGCATAGATCTTAGTCTTGCATTCATATTCAGTCATTTAAATCATTTAATTGCATTTAATTTACTTCATTTGGCTTAGAAAAAATCCTACATAACATAATTTGAATGAACCCTATAGCATTTTTTGCCTAACTCTCTCCTTTTAAGTCAAAAACCCGAGAAGAGTAAGAGAAGTCCTAAGAGCCAAAAATAGATGGTTCATTTTGGTGAACCTGAATTTTGAGTATACAATAATTCTTATTTACATTTATATTTACATCTTAGGCATTCATTACTTCATCATTTTGTATTGTTTTGCATCTTTAGGTTTCTTAAACATTGCATTTGTGAAAAAATTATTTAGATCTCATTATTACATTGTATTTCATTCAATCATTTGAACATTCTGCATTTGCATTTTGTCTCCACATTGTATAGACTTGAAAATATCCAAAAAATACCAAAAAATTAGAAAAATATTAAAAAAAATCATCTCCTGGGACTCATTCACCACCTAGGGAAAATCAGTCCCTCTACAGTTCTATATCAACATTTCTAGATTTCAGTTTCTTGCATTGTATCTTTCTATTTTTTGTAATTATCTTTTTGTTATAGTTCCTTTTTTTTGTTCTCATTAGCATAAATTTCATTTCTTTTCATGGAATTCATGGATTGATGAGGGCACAGCCTAAAACATAGAAAATAACCCACAAACAAGAGAATAATTTTATTATTCAAAAAATGGAGCTTCTTACATGCAGAGGATCTCAAATCCCCAAGTTCTACAACACATGCAAGTTATAGAAAGCTACAGAATCACCCTTTCACAATATGCGAGCTTGTCCCCAAAAGCTACCCAAAAATTAGAAACCCACCCATAAATAGAGCTTCTCTTTAGTTTGGAGCCAAAACAACATTCAAATTTGAGTTTAGGTGGTTTGGCGCCAAAAAATTACAATTTGAAGTTCAAATTTCAAAAGAACATTTGCAATTGTATCTTCTAGAAAGTGCGCCAACTTCCCGGGGCCATAACTTTTGATCCAGGACTCTGATTCGCAAACCGTTTGAACCGTTGGAAAGGTCTCAAAGTCAATAATGCGCTCAAAATTTGCTACATCAATTTCAATAAGTTTTGGGGCTGTTCCAGAAACTCTAAGTGCCTCAAATCTAACTCAAAATATTTTCAGGTGCAAATCTGGGAAACTAAAACTGTAATATCTTCCAACCCAAGAATAGAAAATAAAAACCATAAATTGGGAATTTCATTATGACGAAAAGGGCATCCAAAAATGTAAAAACATCTAAAAACCAAGAAACTTGAAATTTAACTATTTTTGGGTGATGCAAGATTGCCCTTACACCACTGGATGCTCCTACATCAGACACCCAAGGTAATTTGAGAAGTGACCCGTCACGTCTCAGATGGTTGAGGAAAACCCAACCAGTCAAATGCTACCTTAGATAGCTAGGATGAATCTTCTATAGGCCTTCCTCTCCATTTCACCAGATATTCTTCATACTACCTATTTCTGGTACTCCTTCCCACATGACTATCCAAGATTGCTTTAATCTCCTCCCTTTCTGAAGTAGGTGCTGAAATGCCATACTGCACTATTGTTGGCACTTCCTCCATTCCACCTTCATGATACTCTGTCAAATATGAAATGTTGAACACAAGGGAAATGTTGATTCAATCAGGCAACTCTACCTCATATGCATTCCTTGAATCATGCTTCTTCAAAATCTTATAGGGACCGAATTTCTTCATCTTCAATTTGTTATAGGTTCCCATGGGAAACCTTTCTTTCCTCAAGTGGACCATTACTTCATCGCCAATATGAAACTCCTTATTCCTCCTTTTCTGATCTGCCTTAGCCTTATATTGCATTTTCATCTTATTAATGTGTTCTCGTACCTTCTCATGTATATTATTGATGTGCTCTACAAAATCTTTGGCTTCAGCACTTATTCTCTTCTCTTGGTCCATCTTCCTCAATTCTGGAGCTGTTCTAGGGCTACCTCCATACACAATCTGGAATGGTGATCTACCAGTGCTTCTGTTGACAGAATTGTTGCAAGAAAATTATGCCTAGGGTAAGATCAAGTCCCATCCCCTTTGCTTTATTCCTACCAAATACTTCTCCTCGTTACCTGACTCGCGCATCAACCTCTCTCGCTCGCTTTATCCGCTGGATGTTAGAACTCAACTTCAACTTCCCTATCTTCAAATTTCCACAAGGTTCAAAAGTATCCCACAAATTTGGTGTCACGATCTGAAATAATACTCTTTGGTAGACCATGTAGCCTCACCCCCTCTTTGAAGAACAAGTCAACAATGTGGACGGCATCATAGGTCTTCTGACATGGAATGGAATATTCCATCTTCTAAAACCTATCAACCACCACAAAGACTAAATCATTCCCTCATTGCATCCTTGGAAAACCAAGAACAAAGTCCATACTTATATCCTCCCATGGCCTCTCTGGTACAGGTAAAGGATGATATAAGCCTATATTATGGCTCACTCCTTTAGCCATTCCAACATACCGTGAAGCTTTGTACAAACTTTCATGATCCCGGTGACACCGAGGCCAATCAATAATGTTTCATCGATAATGGAAATGGTCTTAACCCACTGCGTGCTTCAGCCATTCCCTCCACTATGCTTCTCCTTTATCAGTTCTCTCAGCGGTGGAACTCCCGGGATACACAATTGACTTCTTAAATAACATGCCATCCAGATTATGAAATCCAGCCAATTTTGTCCTGGCCTTAATCGTATTGTAGTTCTTGCAAGTTTCCAAGCTCTCTCATGGAATCAAGAGATCTTTCTCAGATAGTTTTAAGTTCTACCGGGATCCAACCACCACTTCAATCTACATCTTTATCATCAATGTATGCCTCCTACTTAAGGCATTTGCAACCCTATTTGACTTCCCACTCCTATGTTTCAAAACAAAGGTATAACTCTGCAAAAACTCTACCCATTTTATATGCCTCTGATTTAATTTTCCCTGACTATTTAGGTACTGCAAGGCCTGATGATCAGTATATAGAACAAACTCCTTCGACAAAAAATAATGTCTCCATTTAAAAATGCTTTGAACTATTTCTACATAAAATTCCTTAATCATATAATGTAAATACTTTCTCTTGACATTATTTAACTTTTTCACCTTCAAAATAGGCAATGGCTTTACCTTCTTGGCTCAAAGATCACTGTAATGGCACAAACCATTGGCATCACAACCACCTAAAACACCTTGTTGAAATCTAGGAGGGGCCGGTGGAAACAGGTTGGGTTTCTATTACCTTTCCTCGCCTTAATAGTTCAAAACTTTTTCCTCCTGCTCCACTTGAATTCTTTTTCTATCCCCCTCTCATTGTTTCAGCCAAGGGTCCACACAAATACTAATGTAAGTTTCTAATGAATTTTCATAAAACTAGCCAAACCATGGAAAGATCTCACCTCAGTAGTTCCTTTGGGCAGGCCATTCTAGAATAGCCTTCACCTTCTCTGGGTCCATCTCGAGACCTTCTGTTGAGACAACAAACCCCAAGTACACTAACTCCCTCTTCACAAAACTGCACTTCTTCAAATTAATGAACAGTTTCTCTTCTCTTAACTTCTCAAAGGCTCTTCGAATATGCATCAGATGCTCATCCAACGTCTTACTAAAAATAAAAATACCATCTAAATACACAATAACAATACTTCCTAGAAATTCTTTTAGTACCTCATTCATGAGCCGCATGAATGTGCTTGGTGCATTGGTTAGCCCAAAAGGCATGACTAACCACTCATATAGGCCCTCTTTGGTCTTGAAGGCAGTCTTCCATTCATCTCCCTCTCGAATCTGGATTGGGTGATATCCACTCTTCAGATAAATCATTGTGAAGTACTGAGCTCCACTCAAACAGTCCATCAGGTCATCCATCCTTGGCAGGGGAAATCTGTACTTGATTGTTATCTTGTTTATGGCTTGGGAATCTATACACATCCTCCACTCCCAATCCTTCTTTGGTGCTAGTACTTTAGGTACTGCACATGGATTCAAACTCTCCCATATCAAACCCTTTCTCAACAACTCTTGAACTTATCTATTCAACTCCTCATTTTCTACTAGAGTCATTCTATGTGCTGCCTTATTTGGCAAACTAGCTCTAGGAATCAAGTCAATCTGATGACTGATCTTCCTTATTGGTGGTAAACCCTCAGGTACATTATCAGAAACAATATCTTGAAACTCATCCAACATCCCAAAATCTTCTTTTGGAACCTTCTCATTATCCTCCTTACTCACTCTAGGAATCAATTCATAACACACACACTCATGCTTCATACCTTCTAATTTTTTTTTTCCATCTACATAACAAATTCTGCCAGTACTTCACTATTCTTAAGTGGACCTAGAAAGAATTTTGTGATTTGATTGGCCGTAATAGAGATCTCAGCAACAAAGTCATGGAACTAGAGCAAAAGATTAACTGCAGTTGTAATGAGAATGAGGGATAGGACACCCCCTTACCAGGGAAAAGATAACAGGTGTAGGAGGAAAGATTGACCAGGTTGGAGTGCAATATGTCCAAGATTGGCCAAAATATCAGGGCCACTATGGAGAATAATCATAAAATTTCCAGGCACAATGCCATTATTATCAATGCTATGGTGGAAAAGTTAGAAAAAAATCAAAAGGGCTCACTGGTTGTGGACTTGGATGCGGACAGAGGTTGTAGCAGATCTATTGTTGAAGGGATTTTGACTCACATCAGGGCTAATACAAAGAGGAAGGCCCCTGCTTCTCCACACATGGTTCAAATCCTCAAGCAGGGGTTACAGGATATGAGTGAAGCTAAAAAGGAAGCCAAGGAGTTGATGCACACCTTGGAGTAGTCCTACTAAGGTCGTTTCTGGCTTTTTGGCGGTCCTTTTTTTGGACCCTGTTGTCTCTTTTTGCTATCATTTCCTTTTTGGGACAGCTGTCTATTTGTTCAAACTTTTTATGCTCTATCTTTGTTTGTTTTAACTTTGTGGTTTCAGGTCCTTGTAAAACCTATTTTTTCCTTTTCAAAAACAAATTCTAGCACTATTGCATACCTTTTCTTCGGTCTCCTTCAAGGGTTTCAACTTGTGATGAACCCCATCCTTTGTCAAGGAATAAGTGTTTGCATGGCCATTATGTATAGCTCGCCTATCGAACAACCATGGCCTCCCCAACAACATGTGACATGCATCCATGGGGATGATATCACAGAGTACCTCATCATGGTAGCTCCCGATCTTGAACTTTACTATGCACTGCTCATTGACCAAAACTTTGTGGCCTTTCTGCAACTAGGAAATATGATACGGATGTGGGTGCCTTTCCCTCTTCAGGTTCAACTTTGTGACCATCTCCTCTAACACTAGATTATCAGTGCTCCCACCATCAATAATGACATCACAACATTTTCCTTCACACTTGCACCTTGTGTGAAACAGATTCTTCCTCTATTCTGGTTCCTTTTCCTCAGTCACCAGGGCTCTCTTAATCACTAGGACTTCTCCCCTTTCAGCATCATCTGAATGTTCATATTGGGCCTCCTCATCTACATACACAACCCTTCCACGACCTTCTGGCCTTTTGTCTGCCCTTCCTTGGTGTTGTGGACATTCATAGGCTCGATACCCTTCTTCACCACAATGGAAACACGTTCCTTTGAAACCACCTCTTTCAGATCCTTGTCCGACTTAATTTTGATCAATTTTACTTTATTTAATTACTGGCCGCCTTTATTTCCAACTAAAAATCTTACTATCTTACTCTTTATCATTTCATCTTTCCGTTCTTTCCACTGCTCTTCCACTTTGACTTTGTCTTTGTTTGCTATCAATTTTTTGACTTTCCACTTTAAAGCAACTAATACATTATCCTTTACTGGTGGTTATTTCGACTTTGCTTAACTTTCATTTTGAATGCTCGGTCGAACCTTATTAAGATATCGCTACCTTCTTATTGCCTTTGAGGACTCCTCGGTTTCATCATTATTTTGTGAAAATATTGCTATTCTTTTCACAGATCTCGCTTCCTTGCTTCAACCTCTTTGTACTTTTCTCAATATCTAACTCATAGTCCAATCGTATGCGAACCGCTTTTAATTTCTACCATGTGATCCTATCCGGGTGATATTTTTCCTTCTTTCTATCTTAACCTGACCTCTTTCCACCAACATCGGTATGGTTCTTCGCCTTTCGCCATTAAACTTAACCTGATCGGTCCTTTATTTTCATACTCGTAATTGCGCTTTATCTCGTTTGATCCGCCGGACAACTCCTTTCCTCGGTTCAATAATCGACTTCTTCTCTTCCGGATCTTTTCCTCGACCTTTGAAATGGCCCTTATTAGCTGTATTTGGTCTTGATCAATTGTTTCTTCTTTCTCTTCTTCTACATTTGAACATTCTTCCTCTCCTTCATCCTCACTTTCCTCCCTTGGGTTTAACCCTCTTCTCAACTGCTCTTGTAATGCATCAATCTGTCTCTGGAGGGCTACCAGTGCATCTCTTCCACCAGCATTTTTGTCGCCTCGAATTACCCTTCAGACTCACTTCTCCACGCCTTTGCCTAAATGCACTCCTTGAGTATCCTTTCTTTTATCTCCTCACCCCATGTTCATCTCTGTGCACTGTTCTCACTTGCACCTCACAAATTTTTCTCAAGTCCCCATGAGAAGCAGCCCGAGACACAAAAATAACCCACAAACAAGAGAATAATTTTATTATTCAAAAAATGGAGATTCTTACATGCAGAGGATCTCAAATCCCCAAGTTCTACAACACATGCAAGTTACAAAAAGCTATAGAATCACCCTTTTGCGATATGCGAGCTTGTCCCCAAAAAGCTACCCAAAAATTAGAAACCCACCCATAAATAGAGATCCTCTTTAGTTTGGAGCAAAAACAACCTTCAAATTTGAGTTTAGGCAGTTTGGCGCCAAAAAATTACAACTTGAAGTTCAAATTTCAAAAGAACATTTGCAATTGTATCTTCTAGAAAGTGAGCCAACTTCCCGGGGCCATAACTTTTGATCCAGGACTCTGATTCATGAATCATTTGAATCGTTGGAAAGGTCTCAAAGTCAATAACGCACTCAAAATCTGCTATGCCAATTTTGGAAATTTTTGGGGCCGTTCTAGAAAATCTAAGTGCCTCAAATCTAACTCAGAATATTTTCAGGTGCAAATCTAGGAAACTAAAACTACGATATCTTCCAACCCAGGAATAGAAAATAAAAACCATAAATTGGGAATTTCATTATGATGAAAAGGGTATCCAAAAATGTAAAAACATCTAAAATTTGAGAAACTTGAAATTTAACTATTGTTGGGTGATGCAAGATTGCCCTTACACCACTGGATGCTCCTGCATCATGGATAGTTTTAGATCTTTGAAAATTTCATTTTCCATTTTCATTCCTAGTTCTTTTAGATCACATTCATCGATATATAAAGACACAAAAATGAAACATCAAACCATCCCTTCAAACACATGATTCAAATTAGAAACAACATCTCATCTAAGCCTCTTAGTAGTGATGATGTTGATAAGTTAGATGAAGTCCTTCAAGACTTCCTCTCACTCACTTCATCCTCTAATGCTTGCAATGAGAAACCTAAACCTCTTAATAATAAATTTTCCCTCCAAACTTTTGCTTGTGATGACTTTTATTTGTTAGATGAATCCCTTCAAGACTTCATCTCGCATAAGCCATCCACTAAGATTTGTGGGGACCAACTCACGATACTAAATGTTACAACCTCTAATGCTTCTCTTGAACATCTTAAACCAGTTGATGACAATTTACCTCTCAAACCCTTTAGTCATGATGATTTGCATTTGATAGATAATTCTCTTCAAGACTTCATCTCACCCAACTCATCCACTTTGGTTTGTTGTGAGACTCCTAACATCAAGGATGTTAATTTAATTCAACCTAAACTTATCCTTTACCCACCCTCACATAAGCTTGAACCCTCTAATTGACCCTGGTACACCCTCTATCCCCCTAAAATCAATGTATCGTGGCAATCTAGTAATGATATTGTTTCTCATACATATAACACCCAAAATAACCCGCAACTGCCACAACCAACCCCACCCTCTTTACCTTTACCCATTTTTCCTATTGTTCCTCACTATAGCCCACACACAAAGGAGTATGATCTTGTTGAACAATTAAAGAATACTCCTACCAAAATTTCCCTTTGGGATTTGCTTAAAAACTCCCCAAATTATCATAAAATTCTTCAAACCACCTTAAAATAAATCACAATTCCTCCTGGTAGCACTCTGAATGATGTGGTAGCTCTCATACACAAAAATAATATTGACATTATTAACTTCCATCAACATGAGTTCCCTCCTTTGGAGTTGTGTAATCAACATGGCACCTTTATGATAATTGCTCAATTCAATCGCATAGGTATCAAATGTACTCTCATAGATAATGGTTCTACCCTTAATGTGTGTAGTGTGAGTCTCCTTAATTGATTATATGTTGATAGGTCACAAATAATACCTGATTCCATCTCCATTCTAGGTTTTGATAATACAACAAAGCAATTGCTTGGGATAATTACTCTTCCCATTATGGTTGGGGTATCACAATTCCTCCTGGTACCACTCTAAATGATGTGGTATCTCTCATACACAAAAATAATCTTGACATTACCTTCCATCAACATGAGCTCCCTCCTTTGGAGTTGCGTAATCAACATGATGCCTTTATGATAATTGCTCAATTCAATCACATAGGTATTAAATGCACTCTCATAGTTAATGGTTATTCCCTTAATGTGTGTAGTGTGAGTCTCCTTAACCGATTAGATGTTGACAGGTCACAAATAATACCTGATTTCATCTCCATTCTAAGATTTGATAATACAACAAAGCAACCGCTTGGGATAATTACTTTTCCTTTTACGGCTAGGGTGGCTACTTTGCAGAATTTCCTATCCATGTCATTCCTTAGGATCTTTTGTAAAATCTTCTTTTAGGCCAACCATGGATTCATGAGATGAATGTACTACCTTCAACACTTCATCGTATCATGAAATATGTCTATAACAATCGCATCTATCAAATTGAAATAGACCTTGAGCCTAAAAGTTGCTTGCAGCTTGAAAAAGGGGTTATAAGCCATTTCAAAACATTAATTCCAACATCCAATATAGGTCCTCTTCAAATTGAGGACAATGATAAGGAATCAATATCTAAATTATTTGGTGATGATTGGGGATCCTTAGAATTCACACCCTCATTTATGGGTGAATACATACTCACGCAAAAGAAAGATGAGAAACAAGATTAACCAACAATCATGTCCACTCAAAATTCTAAACAATCTTCTCAAACATCTATCTTGTATAAATTGGATGACAATGCAACATACACAACAAATTTTGATGAGATAGATTACCAATCCCCGCCTACTCTACACGAAATCAAAAAACTTCATGGAAAAGGCTATAAATTTGTGAAATAATTAGGCTACTGGAAAACGGTGTGGAAAACATGAGCAAGGTATTCGTGTTTCTATTGAACCCAGTATGAAAGAAATGAAAACTGAATTGGGATATTCTTTTTCTAAAATGACCAAAGCTACTCAATGACCATCCTTGAACATTAATGCTGTAACATGTCACCCACAACACAAACTTACAATCAAACATCCTAATTTGATTGATATAACCTTACCACATTCATGGAAGTATGCCGATAGCGATGAGGCTTTGAAACAAATGTTAGGTGTTTATGATAACACATCCTCGCTTAATTATATGAAAAACATTACTTGCACCATGAATGTTACCGAGCAAGAAGTAAGTGATATCACTGAAGAATTTTTTGAATCTTGAAGTCCTAACTCCAATGCACTCCCTTTAGGAGATACATTTGATGTGCTAATGGACATTAATGATAAAGATAAAGTTATTAAGATTGGGAAGTGCCTTGATATTTAAGAACAAAAAGACAATACTGCTTTACTTCATGATTTTCCTAAAAATTTTGCTTGGAAATATTGTGATATGCTAGGAATTGACCCAAATATTGTGATGCATAACATTTTTCTAGTTGAAAATTCTAAACCCGTTCGTCAAAAGATCCAAAAAATGCATCCTAACATAGCCTTGCGTGTTAAAGAGGAACTCAAAATAATTCTTGATGCAGGCTTTATTAGACCTATTGATTATTCTCCTTCGATCTCAAATATTGTCATAGTTGCAAAACATGATAATCATATTAGGATATGCACAGATTTTTGAGACTTGAATAAAGCCTCTTTGAAAGACAATTTTTTGCTTCCTAATATGTACATGATCATGGGTTCAACTATTGGACATGCTTTGTTGTCATTCATGGATGGATTTTTTGGCTATAATCAAATCCTTGTTAACCCTCAAGATCAATATAAAACTACCTTTACAAAAATTTGGGAAACATTTTATTGGGTTGTGATGCTGTTTGGTCTAAAGAATTTTGGCGCAACATATGAATGTGCAATGACATTAATATTTCATTATTACATTCAAATAATTCTGGAAGATTATGTTGATGATATCCTAGCTAAATCATTAACATGACAAGACAATGTAAACGTCATTCATACAATCTTCAAACGAATACACAAATACAATGTGCTTGAATCCGAAAAAGTGTCTTTGGTGTATATAGTGGTAAAATTTTAGGGTTTTTCATATCTCACAGAGGAATTGAGGTGGACACAAAGAAAATTGATGCAATTATTAACATGCCACCTCCTAGGAACATTTCTCAATTGCGTACATTACAAGGTCTAATTTAAGCTATCCATTATTTTGTTGCATCTTGAGCTGATCACACATTAAGTTTCACGCATCTCCTTAAAAAGGGTATCCCTTTTTATTGGGATGAGGATTGTAAATAGAATTTTGAGAGTCTCAAGGAATATCTAGCCACTCCACCTATTTTACAACTTGTAGTGCCCCATAGACCATTTATCTTGTAAATCACTGCATCAGCCCATGCTCTTGCAGCATTGTTGGCTCAACATAACAATCATGGTAAAGAACACCATGTTTATTACATTATCTGCACTTTAATTGAATATGAAACATGATATTCACCAATTGAAAAACAATGTTTGGCTCTTGTATTCACTACTAGTAAGTTGCAACATTATTTACTAAATGTTGAAATACAAGTTGTCACAAAATTTGATCCTCTTAAATATCTTTTCAACAAAATAGACATCTTCAGACGCTTAGCTAAGTAGGTAATGTTGTTAACTGAGTTTTACCTTAAATTTGTTTCCTAAAAAGCAATTAAAGGCCGAGCCTTAACTGATCACTTAGCTGACACTCCTCATTTTGCTTTACCTACTCCTAATTCATTTCCTGATGATCATGTCTTAACTGCTAACATACAACCATGGGATTTATTTTTCGATGGATCTAAGTGTAGAACAGGTTCCAGTGCTGGAGTGGAACTCATTCCACCTAACAGAAAACCTATTCCCTTATCCCATCGATTAAATTTCCTATGCATAAATAATACAACTAAGTATGAGGCATTCATCATAGATTTGCATGTTGCTTTATCTCTAAACGTTAAACATATCAAGATATTTTGTGATTCACAATTGGTCATCAAAAAAATCAATGGTACATATCAAACTAAACATGACAAATTATTAAAATACAAGGATCTTATAATGAGACTATTAGAAAAAATTGACTCATTCACCATTGATAACATCCCATGCAAAGATAATCAACATGCAGATGCAATGGCAAGTGCATCTTCTCTCATATCCCCACACGATCCTTCCACAGACTTCACCTTTGTTATCCATCCCATCATGAAACCTTCAATCAATACTTTGTTCGAAGATATTTTGGCGATAACTCAAGATGCTTCGTGTGAATCGTACAATACAATATATAACTATTTGAAAGATGGTACCATTATCGAACCTACCACAATGAATACTCGAAATTGTTTATGTAAACTCATGGCTAAATATGTTATCCTTGCAAACACATCGTATAGAAGATATTTTAATGGTCTCATATTACGATGTCTTAGAGATTCTGAAATCCCTTTAGCACTCAAACGGGCTCATGTTGGTGCCTATGGAGGTCATTTTGGAGGTCATTCATTAGTGCAAAAACTTATTTGTATGGGTTATTATTGAAGACATATGGAGAAGGATTGCTTCACCTACGTTAAACAATGTCAAAAATGCCAAGAGCATAGAAATTTGATCCACGCTCCTGCAACTGAGCTTCATGCCAATGTTCCCATTTGGCCATTTTCAGTATGGGGGTTAGATCTTATTGGAAAAATTTCACCACCTTCTTCTATTGGAAATACATTTATCATAACCACAATAGACTATTTCATGAAATGGGTGGAAGCTATTCCCCTTCGTTCTACAACTACTGAAGCAATTTTCTGTTTCATCTTGGATCACATAATTGCTTGCTTTGGAATCCCTTCCGCAATCGTTTTAGACAATGGAACTCTATTTAAGAATAATGAAGTTCAAAACTTTCTTGAAATATTCAACATTCAACATCACTTTTCTACACTGTATTATTTGCAATCCGATGGAAAAGCTGAAAATACTAATAAGCTTCTCGAACAAATCCTCAAGAAAACTATCACCAAGCATCATAAAGATTGGCATACACAACTATCTTATGCGCTTTGGGCTTATTGAACTAATGCTTGATCATCCAAAGGAAATACCCCTTATAGCCTTGTTTACGGAACTGATGTGATTATGCCCTTGGAGTTAGAAATTTCTACTTTGTGAGTTGCTCTCTGAGATATCTTTCACGATGACACTTATAAAGATCAACGATTACATCAACTTTAGATGCTCAACAAACAATTTATTAATGCTCTCGAACATCTCCAAGATCACATAAAACAATTACAATGCAAACACAACATTCATGTCATCCCTCAATTTTTTTCTAAGGGAGATTTTGTTCTTATTAAAAATCAACGAAATGCTAGTGCTGACAATGAATTGGTTGGGACCTTACATAGTTGATACCAATTATGGGTTTGGTGCTTATCTCTTAATGCAGCTTGATGGAACACCCCTTAGGGAACCCATTAATGCCACACATTTGCGTTGGTATTATCTCTAACCCCCTTTGAATAGTATGGTTGATATGACAGTGTTGTTTACAATTATTTGATGATATTCTAAATAACTTTCACATTGCTTTGTTCGAGACAACTAAATTTGTGTTTGTCTTAAACACTAAAGTAATTATTTAAGTTCATTTTATAATTGCTTTAGGATTCATACTATTCACATTCTTGTTGTGTTAAGTTAGATCCTTATTAGTGTATTTAATTTAACATATTCTTTTCTCATTATCAATGTTGTATCTATGTTAAAATTGAAATATATTTTACACTAGATCACATCAATCCTATTAAATAATGTAGCCATTGTAGACATGCAAAATTAGCATTATGCATTCATCAAGTAAATCAGGCTTCACATTCATCCAATCATCAAATTAATCAAGTTCACCTTTATCCATGCATTAGGTAAATTAAACTCATTAATTCCATTCCTAAGGTTGTTCATTTAAATTAAATGAATCAAACATCAACCTTTCAATTAAATAAATCAAAAATTCATTTAATTAAATCCTAAATGCATATTCCATCCCTTTTTGGTTTAAATAAATCCAAATATTCAAGTCAAAAGGGTCAAAACATCCTATTCTTCATTAAGCTAATCTAATCCTAATTAGCCTATCCTAACTAGCCATCACATTCTCTAGATTTTTCCACTTGCACAAATAAATCAATTTATTGATTTATTAAATCTAACATTTTCCATCAACATGGCATCTTTGAGGAATATTCCCTCAAGTTTGAATTCAAAAACAAGTGGACATGTACATCCAACAAGTCATTTATGAGATCTTACATAGCTCTTACATGTCTCCTTGCACAAGTCAAACTCGGCATTTACTCTCAATTTCAAATTTGAAATCTCCCTCTCTTTGGCGCATTGACCAAAATGTGCTCATCCTCAAGCCTATCACAAGATGAAAAGTTTCCTCATTTGATTGGTCCAATCTTTGTCCCACATTCATCCATTTGGCCATTCTCTCGTCAAAATAATCTATAAATGAAAGGCTTCATTCTTGATCAAATCCTTCACAACTCCACAATCTTTGTATCTCATCTAAAAACCTTATGCAAAGTCACTCTCTTCATTTGAGAATTGATTTTGTCCATCATCATCATCATTTGCATTATCAAGGGTTGGGAAAGGGCTATTTTCCACAATAGCACCAATTCACTATGGGATAGGTTTTGATTCATGTTATTATGCGTTTTATTTAGTTTCTTGGATTCCTTTCATTGCATGATTAATATGTTTCATTATTTCATAGGGATGCTTTTATTTTTCTTTGTGTTAAATAACAATGCTAATGTTTGTTTTGAGAAAATGCAGATTTAGCATCCACAACCATTAATTAAATACTTTTACTATAAGTCATTTAATTAATCACATAGCATTTAACATCCACATAAAGAGCAACATTGTCATAACATCCAAAGCACATGTCTACACATATATATATATCAAAGTCTTCTATACATCTCAATATCATATGCAATGTCATAATGGTTTGTCAGAGCTAGACCCCTTAGGATCTGCCACTCGTGATCTAGTCCCTAGATGTTGTAAGATGGTCATGTGAGACCGTGATCGTGAACTACCAAGTCTATGTGCATACTCCAGACCCTGTACTCAACCAATGGCTACAAGCCGCTCATCTGCCATCTGATCCCTCTCTTCTTGTATATGAGCTAGCTTTGCATGAAGTCTCTCTACCTCTGTTGAGGTCTGTGTTGACTGTAGTCCACTCTCAGCTCGATGGAGTTGCCTCCTCACACTCTCGTATGCTTCATGTAACCTTGTGAAAGGTCTGAGTGACTCTGGCTCTTCCTTCGTGATTGGTGGGGGCACATAGTCAGGATCCATCTCCTCCTTGTCAATGGATACAGGCACTATCTCTATGGTTTCCTGATGATAGAACTCTCACTAGTCTCTCATCGCTCTTGCAAGATAGACAATGTACACAATCAATAACACATCATTATAATATATATATATATCACTAAAGCATAAATCACTAAAGGACATGCATAAAATCCAATATCATCACCTATGTCACTAGGTGTATGAGGAATGTCAACCTCATCCTCTTTGGGGATCATTGAGGAGGTTTTAGCATCTCTGACTCAAAATGTTGATGTCTATTATAGCTCCTACCCGTGATCTGGTCCTATAACTATGTGAGGACTCTTTATGCTCGTACCGATCCTTGATAGCTACTTCATCACCCTCGCTCAAGGGTGGCTCCTCATAATAATCATCCTCCTCATAATCGTCCTCCTCTTCATCATCCTCCCCTCCATCCTAGTCCTCATAATAAGGATCCACCTCAAACTAGTACTCATCATCGATAACATCTATAAAAATATATGTTGTCCTATAATATACCTCCTCTGCTCTCTCCTCTAGCTCATCACCCTCATTTGGTTTTGGTCTTGCATCACCTATAGGGAAATCCATGGGGAATAAAGGAGTTGGTCATGCATATGGCCACCACTCCTCATGCATGTGTGTGCTACCAACATCATCAACATCGGTTGCTGGTGGTTGATCATGATTTGAATCATCAGAATCACTCTTATGAACATGATCAATAGTCAACCAAACAATATCACCTGGCCTTCAGGAACTCCGCACTGATCATCTAGTGAAGGAGCATTCCCTTGATGGTGTTTGTAACTATCCAAACTATAGCATGACTTTCCTGTAATAGAATGGTCGTACAACATATTCATGCCTCCCAGCCATATACCTATCCATTTGCATCCTTTGTAACTATCTGGTGGGATCTGGCCATTGTAAAGTGAGTAGATAAGGTCTACAAAGGATCTCATCCTCCTCCAGCCGATCAAATCTCAACCTCCAAAAGTGTAAATCCCCATACTGCCACAGGCATTGCAAAGGATAGTTGAATGCTCATGCGTAACCTATAGTTATAGTACAAGGGTATCTGACAAGCCTAGTAAATGTGATATGCTCAAGGCACCACACCTGTAGAAGCGTACAATGGACCATACTATTGATCTCTTGAAATATAAACTGACCAAGATCATAATACAAGTGTGCTAAAATGCAACGGCCCCAAGCATAGACTGTTCTCTACTTGTGCATTGCTCTTATCAAGTGTACTAGTCCTCCATCCAAGTGTGACACTCATCCATCTGGATTGAGAACCACTACCACTGTGTGCATCATAATCTATCTAACCATAGGAGCTCACAAATACAACAACATAGGAAGCTCAATTCGTGCTCTAACCCTCTCATCATGTACAGGTCCACCTAAACAATACTACATGTCTCTCTTCTTCTCTCAGAATGACAGATCCTCCTATAAATATACCCACTCTCCCTAAATGGGAACTCGAAGGATGCAGTGTATGTCCTTAAGAGTGATTGTCACTTCCTCGGTGGGAAGATGAAAGGTACAAGTATCATCATCCCATCGCTCACACAAAACCATAAGCATGACATCATGGTATCTCATGAGTGGTATCAAATATTCCTAATAGATATCACTGACTCTAAATGCTCTACCTCTATCACTGATATCGTTGGTGCATGATATCTTAGAAATGTGAGTTGTCTTCCTCCTAGTCGATGTCGCGACCGGGAAGGGACCTATCAAAATCATCACAAAATTCTCTAAATCCCATCTAAATTCTTCAAACTTCCAATATTTCATCATGCAAGTGTGCTAAACTCAATCTAGTGTGCTTTTCTAATGGCCCTAGACACTTTACAACCTTTTTTGGACATTTCACAAAGCAACGAGACACTTTGTGAACCTTTTTTTCCTAAGCACCATAAATTAACCTGTCCATTCATAAAAATCATTAAATTATTATAAAATTACAATACAAAAGTTACAGAATTGAATCACCTCATGATACAGCTCACCGCATGCTACATGCTCACGAAGATCATCCAGCTGTGAAGGAGTGTAATCTCATATGCTCAGAATGTTCTTCTCTCACTTCTCACTCTCAAGCTACACAAAGGTAAAATGAATAGTAAGTGAAAAGTTACTTTCTTCTCCTTCTTTTAATCACTTTTCATCTCTTTTCACTTTTAAACATTAACATATGGTTATCATATTTTTAAGAACTCATAATGTAGACATTCTTCAAATCAACATAATGAGAGCTAGGGTAATCCATTTTTGATGTCGTTTGATAAATTGGAATCATGATTCCACACTCGACATCATCATCTATCTATCATTATGTGCAATGGTACTTAGAAATTCCAAACGATATGATGTTTCTTATTCGATGTGGCTAGATTGCTACCTTGATTCCACCTTCGTAAAGCAAGCAGAATCAATGGGGGGCATACATCTACCCTAAAATTGGATTCCTATCTTGATTTCTAAGATAAAAGGATTTTTGGGAAATTAATGAATGTGTGTTGTAGGATGTAGTTCCTAATACATTGGTTGTGCAGTTAACTACACTGGGGGATTCATTCTCCTGCCTTTTGAATGAGTATCCTTTTATGTAATAAGGTGCATCATTTAGAGTCCTTTAGCTTACATATGCACATAGAGTCATATGGGTGCTAAAATGGGGGCTAAATGTGTCATAGAAAATTGGACCTTCTTGAGAAAAGAGACAATTTCACGCATAATTGGACCCACTTTTGAGTCCCTTCACATCATTTACCCTTTAAAACAACATTTATAGGCCCCTTAGACCCATTAATTTTGATCTAGAGGCCCATTTTACCTAATAAATCACATAAAACCCGACAAACAACATTTAATTATCTCATACCCTAAAAAACCACCTTCAAACAACAATAGTGGGACCCATTCGCCACCTTGGGTGAATGAATCTGGTGGGACCCATTCGCCAAGGGTGGCAAATGAGTCCCCTTTGAGGGAAATTTCAAATTTAAGCAGGAATTTAATCAATTAAACTTTAATTTCTGGTGAATGTCATCCTCTTAGGTCTAATTAACAGGAAAATACAGTGTTTTTGCTTATAAATACTAATTTCAAGTCATTTCGCACATATTTTTATCATTCCTCAAGAGAAATTCATAAAATAAAGTCTTTCACAACAAGTTTCATTAGCAAAAGTTGAAGTTTTAAGACAACAAACTAGGGTTTTTACAGGTCTTGAAGCTCACTTCTATTGCCAAGATCTAATATTGCAAAGGTTGATTGTGGATGTCTATGGTGAATCATGAAGAAATCTAGGATGAAGAGGTGCAACTAGCAACTAAATCACACCTACGGACTCGGTTTCCTATTGATTCCATCTTCCATTTTCACTCTATCTTCATATTAAGGTTTGCAATTTGCTTGTCTATCATTTGCATGCCATTTCATTCCTTTTTTTTATGTGTTGTAAGGTTTCGAGGGTTTTAGATCTTGCACCACACAAATCATCTTTGCATCTCTTATTCTAGATCAATAGAATAGGGTTTTTATTATGATTTAGAATTTCCTAGTTTTTAACACATCTATGGCTAGGGTTTATGTAGATTTTTCTCTATTAAATGTTTAATTACCCAAGTAGGGGTTTGACCAAGGAAAACCCCCCATTAGATAAATAATTTTAAGCTATTTTGTAGGAATTTTCTGAGATCCAAAATCGAGTTTTCGTTAGGAATTGTTGTGCAGGTGTCAAGGTGCAGGACAGAACTTTGAAATTGCACAAATGTAAAAGTGGACTAATTCTCCATGCATGGAAAATGAGTCCCTCTTGAGGTGCAGAATTGAGTCAGATACAGATCCATGTCTTCGATTGTCAGAAAATAGCTTCTATTCAGAAAAGTCCTGATCTGGGACTAATTCGCCTAAGGTGGAAAATGAGTCCCAGTCAGCTCAAGTTCAAATTTCATCAGTTTTCTAGTCTTCTTTAGTTTTTTAGGTGCACTCATTCTAAGAAACAACCTTCTGTTTAGTTTAATTTTTATTTTTATTCATTTTTTAAAGTCTCTTTACAAACATCACCGTGTTTTCAAACATAGCATAGATCTTAGTCTTGCATTCATATTCAGTCATTTAAATCATTTATTTGCATTTATTTTACTTCATTTAGCTTAGAAAACATCCTACATAACACAATTTGAATGAACCCTATAGCATTTTTTGCCTAACTCTCTCCTTTTAGGTGAAAAACCCTAGAAGAGTAAGAGAAGTCCTGAGACCCAAAAATCAATGGTTCAACTATATAGCCTTTGTGTTGTCATTGATGTCACCATGTTATATGGGTTGTTAACTACATGTCTAAGTTATTGTTTGATTTGGTATTTTGGTTCGGTATCTGAACCGATATATAGTTTGCATCCTCCAGTATTTTGATCTGCAATCCTCCACGGTTGATAGTTGTTGATTGTGGTTTTGGGAATTAGCTTTTGGATATTGAAAGTGTGTATGTTCAAAATCAAACATATTCAGGTGCTAGTATGGTGTATCAACATTATTCTATTGTTACATTTTTCCTATTAAGCCTATCTATGGCCGACCTCATGGATAATTGGTGTTATGGTGAATTAATTTTGTTATGCAGATATATTAGTGACCTATCTTAAGTGCATGTCGATATGATGTTGTGTGTTGAACGTTTGAATTGTATTTGGAATATTATGTGAATGCTTAAAGCCAACAAATAAGGGTTGCATCTAATTAGACCGACCTAATTGATGCTTATGAATAGGTCAGATATATATGTGGGATACTTTTGAAGATTGAAGTAAGCGAAGAGAATGAGGAATGACATTCATGTAAATGTGAAGAAGTGCAAAAGTGATGAAGTGTGTTAAGTCAGTCTATTGAGCATCACTGAAACTGTATCAACACTTGTTAGGTGCACTCTCATCATTTCACTTTGGTTGTGAAGCCAATTTTGTTTTGTAATAATTTGTAGGAAGAGAACCTCCCTATTGGACAATGAGTCCTTTATGTAGGAAGTGAGACTTTGTATTCGAGCATATGAGCCCTTGGCAATGACCCTTTGTATTCGAGTAGTGAGCCTTTGTATTCAAGCAGTGAGCCCTTGGGAGTGAGCCTCTTGTTCCGGCTTTGTTATCACTTTATATTGTGAGTTAACCCTCACCGTGGTTTTTCCCTTGTTGAGTTTTCCATTTAAAATTTGGTGTTCATTGTGTTGATTTTTCTTTCTGTTATTTTTATTTCATGTTCATACTTAATAACAGAATAGTGTGGTTGTAAAGTTGATAAGTGTTTGAATTTTGTATTTGAATTTGGTAACAATTGATTCGCCCCCCCTCTCAGTTGTCTTGCACCTTTTAACAATTGGTATTAGAGCTTTGGTTGCTTGGTGAAAATCTTAACCACTTGAGGAGGATTCTGAAGGTTGATCAAATGGATGATATTTAGAAGAGCTTCGGGCTACACTTGAAGATCTTGATAAAGCTAAAAATGAAAATAGAGATCTGAAAGAAAATCTTGATGCTGCAAATGAATGTGTCCATAAATTGAAAGAAAAATTGAAGAAATTCAAAAAAAGACATAGGCAAGTGAGTGAGTAGTTGAAACAATAGATTATTAGATTGAAAGTGCTAGTGGAAGAAAAGAAGAGAATTGAAGAATGTTTGAATACAATGGCGCAGAGCAAGACTAATGAATGCACTAGACTTGAACAAGAGGTAGTGAACTTGAAAGTAGAACTAGAGAAAGCAAAACTCTGTGAGAACAATTTCAAATCTAGCTCTGACAAGCTTGACGAGTTGTTTGTTGTATAGAAACTAAGTAAAGATAAAGGTGGCTTGGGAAATGAAACAGGTGAAAGCTCAAAAGATAATCATAAGACTCAAGACAAAGGGAAGCAAAAAATAAATTCAAGAAACTTTGCTAGAAGACCGCTTGTGCCTAATGCACAAAGGTACCCATCTTTCAATGGTGTAGACCTATTTTTTATGTAACAAATTTGGTCACAGGGAAACTAATTGTAGAAGTAAAATGAATTAGTTTTCTAGGCATTTTTTTTCATGCAATCAATTTGGACATAAAGCCACTGAATGCAAATATCAGGTGAGAATGATTAGTCAAGTGATGATGAATAGGTTTAATGGAGGAAAAATGAATCAATCCTTTAATGGATACTACTATACTTGTTACAAATTTGGACATAGAGAAAATCAATGTAGATCAAGTTAATGAAGGTTAGATAAATCAAAAAAGTGTTTTCTGTTATAACTACAACAAACCCAGACATATCTCAAATGTTTGCAGAAGTAAGAAGGGAAAGCAAACTGCTCTGGTAGAGAAGAATGATTCAGCGAAGAAAATTGAAAAAGATGAGGTGAAGCAAGAGATGAATAACATATCGAGAAAGAAAGAAGAAGAACCAAAGACAACATATGTGTCTGTTCCCTCATCTAGTGAAAACAATTATGAGCTAGGAATTAGACCTAGCATGGTCTTAGGGGAAGCATTAACAAAAAACTATACAAACCCCCTGGTTGTATGGCATGTCAGATGTTGGAATGAGGATATATTGTAAAGAATGAGCAAATAGAGGTTATTGAAAAGAAACCAAAAGAAACTTTGAGAGGATATTCTTTTTTGGATCGATTTAGGGTTTACAGTGCAGAAAAACAAAGGTTTTTGTCAGCTTTTTGGAGTTTTTCGCATTTAATGTGAATTAGGGAAAACCGATGGTGTATAATGTAAAATTCATAAGTCTTCTTGATCACTTGTGTACTTGAAGAATTTGGAAAACTACTTGGAGCATTCCTGAGGTGATTTTGAAGTGATTTGAAGAAATTTTGAGGTAATCTAAAGGAATTATTACAGATAATTAGGAGTTATTTCTCAATTTACAAAGGGAAAAAGGGAAAAGGAAGAAGTTTCAATTGAACAATAACGAATTCAAGAAAGATAAGCACAATGATGGATAGAGGATTGAGTGGCAATATTCCACTAAAGTTTAAGGGTGTTGAATTGGGAGAATTCGATCACAGGAAGATGAAGGAAATGGACCTAGGGCTGAAGAAAAATGAATTGTTGAACATAAAAACCCTAGGTATGGATTTATGGGGAGAATTTCCCTTGTTTGCAGATAAAGATTCCATCTTGTTCTTGTTAATTCGATTCAGGAAAGACAATATTATGTTGGAAAAACCCTTCCTAATCATGAAAGAGGCAATTGAAATGTTTACTGGTTTATGCAGTGTTGGGGACCTCCCTGGGAAGAAAATTGTGAAATATAGAGATGTGGAGGAACTTACTAGTATTGACAAAGACCCTCAAGCTCTATTGATAAATACTATTGTGGATTATATGCTGTAAGGTATGTTGCGTACGACATTTCTTATAAAATATATTTTAGAAATCGTAAAGGTTTGACTTCGGCTATTGTTGTATATCTTGCACGCATCATGGTTAAGGAAAACAAGTAGTTTGATTTGTGTAGCTTATTGCTAGAAAAGCTAATTGAGAATGTCAGAATGTCCTTGGTCGAAGGATATCCTTTTTAGTTTGGATATTTGCTCATATGTTTGACATTTTACTTTCTGAGCTCGCTACTAGGAAGAGAGAATGTTGAGTTGGAATCTGGTATTCCTCTTGGAAAAAAATTTACAAGTATTTGGAATCAATGGAGAAAAATTTAAGTGTTTTTAGAACCTATATTGCATCCCTAAGGGCGAATCTATGCATTGGTATGTCAGTACCTAGTCAGTTTGAAGTGGGCTTCTCCTTTGATAAGAAAGAATTTGAAGTTGTCATTAGTGAATCCCCTCTAGAATATAAAAGGAGAAAAACTATCAAAAAAGATGTTATTGCTATCTTGGAAGAAGAGAAGAATGAAGAAGAATTTCTATCTGGATCTGACTCCTTTGATCTAGAGGATATAAGGATGATGTTAGATAAAGGTGATATGAAGAAGGTTGGTGAAATGTGGAGTGCATGCTCTCTGGTTGAAATACTTAAGATTGATGATGTACTGGTTGATTATTTTCTCAATAAGGGTATTTCAATTTCAAATGTGTCTAACTCTTTACTAGATGATCCAGTTGAGGTTATTGAAGAAATAACATTGTTGGAAGGACCCGAAGGACATAAGTTCATAGCTATGATTGAGATAAGATGTAACAAACCCACACAAGTGCTATCTAAACACATAATGAGACAAGAGAATGCATCAAAGAAGTATCTGACATCTATAGGTATTGTCTCAAGTGGTCGGCAGTTGTTGACAATTTTAGAAGAAGAATTGAAGCCATTGAATCTGAGATGAATTGTATTGGAAAGAGTTTTGATTTCTTCAAAGACAAGAATGAAAAAAAAAGAATAAGAGTTGTTGAATTCCAAGTGGAACTGATGATTTCTCAAAGGAAAAGAGAAAACTTGGTTAGAACCTTCTCGTTAGTTAAATAAATTATTGAGGTCTAGTTGGATCATCTCTTTGGAATACTCTCTAACATATAAGAATGTGAACAACAATGTCTATCTTTGAACTAGACATCCTATTTTATGTAGTTGTCTTTATCGGATGGTATGAGTGCAAGGATGAATTCAGTTGTGTTTTCTTGGAAAAGGATTATTCCAATCATAAGAGATAGTTACAAGAAAATATTTCATGTAAAAAGTGTCATTTTCACTTGAATGTTTAAAATGGGGAGTTGGAATTCCTTTGTATATACTTGATGATTCATACGTTCACACCCTACCTTTTTGGTCACCCTTTGCCATTGATTTCAAAGGGGGAGAGAGTCGTGTGAAGAATATTGGTGATAGGGGGAGAGAACATTTTGGCACATGTTTCCATCAATGACAAAGGGGAAGATTGTTGGAAGAATGAAGAAGAATAGCCTACTATATAGCCTTTGTGTTGTCATTGATGTCATCATGTTATATGGGTTGTTGACTTCAAGTCTAAGATATTGTTTGATCAGGTATTTTGGTCTGGTATCAAAACCAATATATAGTTTGTATCCTCTGCTATTTTGATCTGCAATCCTCTGTAGTTGATAGTTGTTGCTTGCATTTTTAAGAATTAGCTTATGGATATTGAAAGCGTATATGTTTCAGAATCTCATGTATTCAGGTGCTTGTATGGTGTATCAGCATTATTTTTCTGTTATATTTTTTCTATTAAGCCTATGGGTATGTGTAGGATCATCATGGAAAAAATAGGCCCTTAAGTGGCAAAAAAATTAGAAAAATCAGAGTTAGGCAACTTGACATAAAAATTTGAATAAGTTATCTATATTATTTCAAAAATATGTAAGAATAGAATCTGTAGCAAATTGAATGTAGTTTGTAAAAAAATCTATTTGGTGAAAATTTGAAATTTCAATGCAATAGTACTTAAATTTTAGGGAAAAAATAAGAAGTAGGTGTCTGTCTGACCACCCTAACCAAAATAAAATGATAATATTTTTTTATAAGATTTTAGATATAAGTTATAGGACTCAAGTCTCAATGTGATGCATATTTTTTGTAATCTTTTTCCAAGTAAATAATTAATTATGATGATTTTTTTATTACAACTTTTAAAAAATATAAAACGCGTATGTCTAACCACCTTAACTTGGTCAAAACTTTATGAAATTCAATTTCTTTTTTTTAATCCTATAGTATGTGAAGAATAGAATGTGATGCATGTTTTGGATTCAAAAATGTGATACCATTTGAAATCTATAGATATTTTTCAATTAGCCTATCAATCAAGACTTTAGTCATAATTCAACTAGAAATGAATAATAATTACTTATTAAATTTAAAGTAAGGGATAATTTATATTGGTGGAAAGGTAAGAATCTCCTTTCAAAACCATTTTTTTTTCATCAATTTTGGGTGAAAAAAATTCATCAGCCACATACCCATCATATTGCCACTTTTTGGCCCATCATGATCATGATCTTGCACATACCCATACCACACTAATTAGAAGGATTTCCTTACTCAATAACTCTTTCAATAGCTTCTTTCATAGTAGTCATCCACATAAATCTATTCATCTCAGGGAATTTTGACCCATAATGGTCTGAAGTGAGGTGGAAAATGTACATATTTTTCTGATTGTCTCTAGAAGGGGTTTATATTGCCAATCTTTTCTGAGTTGGAGGAAGAGAAAGGTTTTGATTACCAAGTTGAAAATTATCATTTCTTGTGATGTCCTAATAAGGCTAAACATTCTTTTGCATGTCTTTTAAGAGTGATGATATCATTTGCTAATCTTTGGATCATAGGATCAGAGTATGTAGAAACTAGTGATTTATTAGAATGTATTTCTCTCTTCCTTTTTCTCAATGTAATAAATTCATCTTCTAAATCAATTTCCATTGTTTGTGCAACATCCAAGTTTGCTACTTGTGCTTTCTTCAATACAAGACTAATTTCTATATGTTGTGCATTAATAAAGAAATGTTTATACATCTCTTCTGGAGGTCTTTTTGTAGTGTCAATCCTATTCACCAGTCTATTAAATTTAGCCAAAAATTCTCTCATGGGTTCATTTTCCTCTTTCTTAGTTGTGTCACCTATACTATTAGGATAAGATCAACATCAAAACTTTTAAACCTACATTCAAATTTTATTTTAATAGTAGCCCAATTATTAATAGAAGCATTTAGTAGGTGGTAATACCATTATGCTATAGTGTCCACAAGAGATTCTGCAAACTGTTGAATGCACAAGACAACTAAGAGGGGGCATGAATCAACTTTCTACCTTAAAAATTTAAATCCCTCACAAACATTCAAATCCATATTAATTAAATTAACCCTTAATCTATTAGAGTGATTTATTATGTTCAAGAAGATAATAGACATTGAACCAAAACAAAACAATGCACAAAGAAAAACCATATTTACATAGAAAACCCAATAAGGGAAAAACCACTATGAGGATTAGCTCACAATATAAAGTAATATCAACACCAAATCATTGTTATAGGGATCATTGCTAGAATACAAAAATGATAGAGAAGAGTGTTACAATGAGAGAACCATCTCAATGCAACAAAAAATCCACCATATCATCACCAACACCTTTGTAGTCTTACTAAATAATTATAGACACCTTCTACTCACTACATTCAGTAATCTAACACATGAAAGATCGCACAACACTTCACAAATTTGCAACTCAAAACTCTAAAATTTTCATCATCTACATCACAAACATCTATCTTCACATCTCTCAACAACTCAACACATATTTATACCATCTTAAACCTTAAAAACATTCTCCAAGGTCGGTTATGTACCACAACCATGCAAACTCAAATTAGGTCTACACCAAAACATTCTTGCGGTGGAAAGGAATGATGGTGGACCACAATAGACTTTAGCTAGGACCTAAATCCACTCATACATGACACGCCACACTTCCATAAACACTGAAGTAACTTTGCAATTAGTGTAAACATCCAAGATCGGTTGACCATGTGTTAACACCACCAATATTTATGTACATGCTTCCTCACATCCAAATATGACTCGATGAAAACACACCATGCTTGAACATGATATAGAATATTATATAAACACCCTAAAAAAAAAAAATTTGCTTCACAACAATTTTCAGTTGAAGATTGTACACACCCAGTACACTCAAATAATTTTGATATACATTGAAACACAAGAAACTAACTTTCAAAGCACCATATCATGAACAACATCATCTAAATAAATACACAAACATTATCAACACCCTTCTAGATCCACAAGACCTGAGAGATTAACTATGTAGAGAAATGTCAAGCAAAAAAAATCTCCTAGACACCTCTGCAATACACAGTTCACACACTGGTGAACACACCTTCCTCTGCATAATAATATAGAACACCAAATTCTAGATATACCACCACTAAACACCTTTGATCAACATATCCAAATTTCACAAGCAAATCTTCAACCTAGAAGAAATGTGGAGCTAGACCAAAATGCTACTTTGCAACACAAAACACCACTACAACACACTATTTCCTCCTTTTATTTATTTCTCCTCAAAATCACTTGGAAACCAAGCATAGAGGTACATCCTCAACATATTCAGTACTTCCTCATTACTACCAAGCCAACTAAAACATAGAAACTCAACCATACATCCATAGACAAAAAGCTTATCAAATAAACACTAGAGGGTGACACCCATAACTTATTCATGACAACATAATAAAAGTAATCAAAGCATCATCATAGATAACATTTGAAATGTGGAAAAAAAATTCTCTACACTTTGGGAGATATAACCACCAATTTCCTTCAAGTTTCATTCAAGGAAGCATTAGAGATCTCAATCTAAGAATGGAAATGAGGGAAAGAGATCTGCAATAAGGTGTCCTTGGGGTGTGATTAAAATAAAAATGTGGTGCACCACTAAGAAAATTATTAGAAAGAAATGGAATGAAAGTAATGCACCAATCCAGCTATGAAACCTAGAGAATTAAGAACCTAAAATTAGATTGATAAAAGAGAATGAAACAAAAGGGTTGTTGGAAGAAACATGTGATCAAAACATGCTCTGAAACCCTAAAATTTTGAATTTTAATGCACACTAGGACTCATATGCCAAACTAGGTGATTTAGTTCCAATATAGGGTTTCTAGGCAAGATCTATAACCTCCAAGTGACTGGTTAGAATCTGCTAAAAACTGGTAAAAAAGCACTACTCAGACTCATACACCTAAACTATTGTAAAATTTCTTGTTTTGTTGCAAAGTTTCCCAGGAGTATAATTTTGAAGTGAAAATTTGTGAGCCTTTGAAGATGGATTAAATAAGAACTTTCCCACTATTTTCATGCAAATAGTTTTGATATCTTATTCTATATTTTAGTTTCTATGAGCCTTGACAAATTTTCATGACAACTTTGACAACTTTTTCAACTTTGTCATTTTGGTACTTTTGAGGGCTTGAAATCAATTTTTTCTCAACCTATAAACCTACAATCACACAAAGAGAGAGAGAAAAAGTGTTTTTTTATTATTAGGGAATGGGGGATTTCCTTTTTTGAACCTCGTTTTGGTAATCAAACCTTAACGAGAAATGAAGCATGAATGAAATGAGACATGAAACATAAGATGAAATAATAGAACCTTGTACATCTACAAAAATAAATGAAGTGGCCTTAGTGGATGGAGGTCTTGATCTTGATTCTTGATGAAAGATAATGCCTTTGAATGCTTGGATTCATTTTCAACAATACATCATAACATTAGCTCAAAACCATATGCATGATTCATCAAGCCTTTGACATGATAATGGATCTTGTTTTCTACAATAATCTTCTACAAATATTCCCTTGAATGGCTTAGAAATACTCTTGAAAACTCTATAATTCTCTTGTGAAAGTACTCTTGATTCCTTATGAAAGTCTAGAATGAAACTACCTGAAATAACCTTGTATTTATACTTTTTTATGCCAAATTTCCCAAAATTACAACACTACAAGCAAACATTAGATCTAGGTGTTCCATAGAAAAATGGCCCCTTGTCATTTCCATGGGATTTTAGGTCTTGTTTCATGATTTTTGGTCTATTTTTCTTTGATTTTATGTTATAATGTGGCTTGAACATGCATATTTAGGTACTAAAATTTAAATAATGATGTCTTGTGAAGGCGTTGTGAAATGTTGTAAAAAAATTCTACACTTTTATAGACTCTATTCATTATAATTCACCTAAAAATCATATTTTAATCACTTATCAAGTCCTATTTTAAAGTGTTGTAAAGTCTTGTAACAAGATTTCACGCTTTTCTAGGCATAGTTTCACTATTTACACCTTTCTTATGCTTTATTTGACACCTTTATTCCCTTCTAAGTTCTAATTAAGTGCATTTTTGAATTTAAACCCAACAAATAACATTAAATATGACTTCATTCCTAACACCCATTTTCAGGTCCTAGGTGGGACCCATTCACCATGGGTGGCGAATGAGTCCCCCTTGGCTCCAAATTCAAAATATTTTAAATTTCCTTTCAGGTTTTTATTCAAAATGGATTGATGTTGGCATGTGATGAGTTATCAATGGGTTACAAAGGCACAAGATTGTATAAATAAGGGATTTTCACCTCATTTTACATCTCCTACAATCATACATCACATCCAAGCAATCTTTCCATTCACTCAAGCATTCAAGCATCTTACAACATCAAATCAAGCATTCATCAAGCATTTTGAAGCATCCATTGACACAACTTTATATTTTCATTCACAAGCATTTGGTAAGTTGATAGCATTTAAATGTTATTTTTTTATAATTCTCTTGCATTTCATTATTTTATTAAGTACATTTGATTACCAAAGTGGGGTTTGACCAAGGCAAACCCCTATTTGTTAACCCTCAACTAGTTTTCCCCTCTTTCCTATGTATTTATAGAATTTTGTATCCTAGTTTAACAAGAATTTAGGTGTTGAAGAGTGGTTAACAAGTCAACGAGGTGCTTCAAGTCAAATCAACCATATTTCAAGCTTGGAGAAGGTATTTTGTCCATTTCCTGCATAATTGACTTCAGCAACCCGACAAGCAGACATCCTCAGATCTGGTGTTGCAGAGTTGTCTCCTAATTTCTTAGAATTTTTGAGAGGAATGATTTTACACTAGTGGCGAATGAGTCCCACCATAAGGATGGAAATCTAAGTTTTTTCATATTCCAGATTCTGACAATCAGAAACCTGATCCCAACAATTTTCATTAGAAGCGGAACTAATTCACCACCTTGGGTGAATGAGTCCCACTGGTGATTTTATGTGATTCCAAATAGCATTCAGAACATTCAAAAATCTTCATTAGACCTCCAGGTGCACACTAATTTAGCTCATTTCTATCTATTTTGCATTTATTCATTGATAGCTCATTGTTTGCATATCACATTGTGTTTTCTATCATAGCATAAATCTTAGGTTTTGCATACATAATTAGTCATATAGATTACTTAATTGCATTTATTTAATCTCATTTAGCTTAAATAACATCATATACATCCTAATTTGAATGAACCTAGTTAGCATTTTTGGCCTACCTCTCTCCTTTTAGGTAAAAATCCCTAGAAGAGCTAGAGAGCCTTGTGTTGCCAAAAATCTAAAGTTCATTTTGGTGAAATTTCCTTTTCAAAACTTTACATTTCTAATTTCATTTGCATCTTGCATCCTAGATTACATTTGCATCAACATTCAATTAGGGTATTGTTTGTTTTTTGCATCCTCGGGTTTCTAAAATTACATTAGTGAAAGAATCATTTAAATTTCTTTTTGCATTGCATATCATTGAAAAAATTGAAAAATTTGCATCTGCATCCCTCATTGCATTCTAAAAAGAATTAGAATCACATTAAATTTTCTGAAAAGCACAAAAAATTCCCATACCGGGACTCATTCGCCACCTTGGACGAATCAGTCCACCTAGACTTTTTAAACAACATTTTCAGACATTTTCTGCCATTTTCCTGCGTTACATTTTTTTGTAGTTGCTTTCTATTTTTATTTCCAAAATCTCTCTTTTTAGTCATTTATTGCATCTTAGTTTACTTGCATCATGGAATTTTCTTTCAATAAGTTTTGGAATTCCTTAAAATCCTTAGTAGACATGTCTAATTGTGTCTTTGGTTGTGACCCTAATGACCTTGAACTTCCACATGCTCCTTCAACTCCTCATGATTTTCCTCCTCGTGAAGTAGACATCATTGGAGAAGATGATGATAGCATGACCAAGTTCTACAATGAATTCCTTGATAACATAGAAGCCACTACAACCTTCTATCCATCCATGAAGTCACAAGATCTTCCTACTGTTGCACCTCCTGATTAGTTTACATACTTGCATCCTAAAATAAATGAAGGACCTAAGGTTTCTCCCTCAAGTGGACCTAGTTCCTCTAAACAAACACATTCACAACCATTCTATGATCACAAAGTCACAAAAACTCCCATAAACCTTGAAGAAACATATGGTAAAAGCTCTATATCCTAAGTAAACAAGGTTGTGACACAACACATGAACATGACATTCACCAACTCCTTGAACAAACACCAACTGAAGAAAACACTACAAGACTAGGATATCAAGATCCTCCTCATAGTGAGAAGCCTCCTTTTGAATATTTTAGACTTCCAGATGATGGTACAATGATCTTTGATTCTCCTTCTCACTTGAACATTCTCCTTCCATGTGAACAACCATTACCTCCTAATGACAAGGATGTTAGGATCCCCATGGGTCCTCTTCCTCCTTCCCTTCATGAACAAGGAGAGTCTATCAAATGAAAAAAACCTTATAAATTAAAGAAACTCAAGTTTCCTACCCATCCACCACCTAAATGTGAAAGGAGACTTCAATTTATTTTAAACAAAGGCCTTATACTCTTACCACCTTCAAACAGGTTGGTCATCTTCCCTAAAGATTCTAACATACCATATTGGAAATATCATTGTGTTCTAGGACATCAAATTGAAGAATGTTGAACATTGAATGAGATACTGGACAAGTATCACTTCACTGATACCGACTATTTTCCTATCATCCCTTAAAACACCATTCCCTTATCATGCCATAGTTTCAGAATCTTTCATTCTCACTATTGCATGATCCTTTCCATCACCCACCTTGGATCATTCTTTCCTTTACACTTTGTGTGGAGGTATGAAGTTCTTAGCCTTCCCTTCTCATGCAATTTTCTTTGTCTCTTAACTATGTTATTCCTTTTTTTCTTAACTATTTAATATTGAGAAACCAATAACTTAGTTAATGGTTGACTTACATTTGCATTACTTTCTACTTTTATTTTTCCCTTCATGTGCATATCATGTTCCCCCATATCGTGTGTTTGATGTTCTCTCTCTTTGTACACTTCTTCTATTTGTACATCTATTATTCTATATGTCATGCAATCCATCTTTTGTTTTGTTTTGTGTTTCCCTTTTGGGGATGACACAAAGTGTAGAGACACCCTATGTCTCTTCCATGTTGACCTAAAAGGTCCTTTTTCCTTTTTGTTTTGTGTTCTCCTTTTGGGGATGACACAAAGCAAAGAGATGCCCATGTCTCTTCCATGTTGACCCAAAAGGTCATTTTTCCTTTTTTGTTTTGTGTTCTACTTTTGGGGATGATGCAAAGCATAGAGATGCCCTATGTCTCTTTCATGTTGACCCAAAAGTTCCTTTTTCCTTTTCTATTTTATGTTCTCCTTTTGGGGATGACACAAAGTGTAGAGATGCTCTATGTCTCTTCCATGTTGACCCAAAAGGTCCTTTTCCTTTTTTGTTTTGTGTTATGATTTTTGGGATGATGCAAAGCATTGAGATGCCCTATATCTCTTCCATGTTGACCCAAAATGTCCTTTTTCCTTTTTGTTTTGTGTTCTCTTTTTGTGGATGATGCAAGGCATTGAGACCGAAATGTCTCCTTCTTGTTGGCCCAAAAGGATTTTTCTTTTCTTTCAGCTTTTCATTTATTTTCTCTTGTGTTTCTCCTTTTGGGAATGATGCAAAGTGTTGAGACCACAATGTATCTTCCATGTTGACCCAAAACGGACTTTGTTTTTCATTTTTTTTCACTCCTTTTGTGTCATTCTTCCAATTTTATGTGCTTTGGGGAATGATGACAGTTCTGAGCTCTTTCATAAAAATATTGCAACAATGAACATACTGACACCAAATCCATACATCCCTTATGTGTTTGGTGTGTTCTTTTTTGGGGGGCAACTCCTTTTCTTTTGTTTTCTTTTTCGTTTACATGATGCAGCCTTACTTAGAAACATATGACTTGGCATAGGGCTTTCCAAGTTGGCTCTCATGTCTTGTTTTCATTTTTTTCTCTACATTTTCTTTCCTTTGCTACTTTAAAGTAATTGCTCACAAAACGGTGTGTGGAAATTCCTTTAAAGTGGGGGTTATACATTACCATTAATTCATTTGTATTCTTGGTTCCTAGTGTAGCCTTGTTTTTCATATGATGCATTTGTTAGTTTGTGGATGACATTGGGGATGATGTATTTCATAAGTGTGATCTATCTAAGCATATTACATTCCTCTTGGTGGCTTGATGTGATGCACTGCATCCCCTAAGTTGTGAATATACTATTCTTTGATTGGTCCTCTCTTGGATACATTAGACACAATGTTCCCTAAGTGATTGACCTTGCATGAAATTAACAAGACTCCTTTGAACACTTTTTGTATTTTACATTTTTACATTTTACATTTTTTCCACCTTGCATAACACAACTTGCATGCCTGTGGCACCGTTCCTTTTGTTCATGAGTTCTAAGCATACAAAGCTTTGCTTGACTCATGAAGCACAAACTAAAATTTTCCTTTGTGGCGCCTTGCTAAAGTTATCACGTGGTATAACTTTGATATGGTTGAGTGGGAATCCCATTCAGTGGCATGACTTTCCCCATAGCCACCTTTGAGTTTGTGACTACATACCAACTAGCGTATGTATCTTACCTTTTGGGCCTTCTAACTTGGTAGACCACCATGAGTTATGTCACCCCAGAGTGAGTATGCATTCTCTTTTTCAAACAATCAACCTAGATCTAATCCACAACTAGCTGGATAGATGATTGAAGCTTCATTATATTCTTTCATTTCAACACTTGTGTGTTCCTTTGCTCTTATGTTTAGTTTTCCATGGGATCTTCATCCTGGGGGCTTGATTATCCCTCTTGATCGTTGATATTCCATCTTGCTAACATAATTGCATTTGAACCCTCCTCTCGATATTCATCGCTACTTTAGTGTGAATTTGAAGCAAGTTCATCCTCTCACTAAAGTGGGGGCTAAATATTCCATAGAAAAATGGCCCCTTGTCATTTTCATGGCCTTTTAGGTCTTGATTCATGATGTTTGGTCTATTTTTCTCTAATTTTATGTTATAATGTGCTTGAACATGCATATTTAGGTACTAAAATTTAAATAATGACATCTTAAGAAGGTGTTGTGAATTGTTATAAAATATTTCTACACTTTTCTAGACTCTATTCATTACAATTCACCTAAAAATCATCTTTTCATTACTTATCAAGTCCTATTTTAAAGTGTTGTAAAGTCTTGTAACAAGATTTCACACTTTTCTAGGAATAGTTTCACTATTTACACCTTTCTTATGCTTTATATTGACCCCTTTATGCTCTTATAAGCTTTAATTAAGTGCATTTTTTAATGTAAACCTGACAAATAACATTAAATATAACTTAATTCCTAACACCCATTTTCAGGTCCTAGGTGGGACCCATTCACCATGGGTGGAAAATGAGTCCCCCTTGGATCCAAATTCAAAATATTTTAAATTTATTTTAGGGTTTTTATTCAAAATCACTTGATGTCAGCCTATGATGAGGTATCAATGGGTTACTAAGGCACAAGATTGTATAAATAAGTGATTTTCACCTCATTTTACATCTCCTACAATCATACATCACATCCAAGCAATCTTTCCATTCACTCAAGCATTCAAGTATCTTACAACATCAAATCAAGCATTCATCAAGCATTTTGAAGCATCCATTGACACAACTTCAAATTTTCATTCACAAGGAATTGGTAAGTTGATAGCATTTACATGTTATTTGTTTATCATTCTCTTGCATTTCATTATTGTTAGAGTAATAAGTTATTTAACTTAATTAATTTAATCATATTGGTTAATTAATTAAGTCACTTATCACTTTAGTTTTACTTAAGCTAAACTTAGGCACATTAATAATTAATTGTTTATTAATTATTAAGTGTGCACACTAGGGTCTCATTTTATGGTTTGATCTCCTTTCTTAAGGATTGATCTCATTGTAATTATTCATTCTCTTTAATGCATTTTTCACTTTAGGCTTGTAGAGCATCTTTTTTGTTTTGGATATATCTTTCTTTGTGACATGTTATTTCTTGTAGGTGTTCATTGGGGTCTTTGAGGTTGCTTTATCAACTTCTACATGGTATCAGAGCTTTAGATTTTTAGTTGCATGTTCATCTTTTAAAGGATATTGCCTTATAGTGATTTTTTAAGTGCAAGGGTTTCAATCCAAGCATCTTTTTGAAAGATCTGGGGGTAGCCTTTTTTCTAGGAATTTTTGGGAAAAATGGAGGTCACCATTGCATTCGCAATGCCCAAAAACCCTAGGAACACTTGTCATTTGGTCAATTTTGGAGCTATTAAAAAAAAGAGCAATTTTTTTTTGCCAAAGAGGTCATATGGCCTCCCAACACGCTTCATAAGGCAGGTCCTTTGGTGGACCAGGCGCTAAGCACCTAGCCCCCTACATCCACTTCAGCGTAGCCTACGGTCACATGGCTAACCAAGGGGTTCAACTCTAGCCCCCAACCACCAGCCCCTTGGTCTTCCATGCAACCAGGGGCCAATTTTTTTTAGCCCCCAGGGATTATTGAGGGTCTACTTGTGTAGTTTGGAGCACTTTCATAGAATTAGGTTTAACTTTTGCGTGCGGTGTCCATTTTTTGAAAACGAATAGGCGTCAAAAAGTTGGTTCTAGGAATTATCCAGTGGTGTAGGTTTGATTTTCTAGTTTTTCCTTTTTGATGATTTTTTCAGCCTCTGAAGTTAGAATTAGTTGCTTTTAGCCCAGGAGGCATAAATTTTGACTTTGGACTCTATTTTTTGCCATTCTCATGGCATCAAAAAGATGACTCCATCCTCTACACAGATCTCAGACCTTATTTTTCCAAAAAATTTACAAGGTATCTGATTTTTTTTTCAAATCTTAGCTTTTTCTTTCCTTGTTATTTTATTGGGAAACGTGCAATTTAGGCTATTTTTTTGAGATCAAAGAAAAAAAAAATTCTATTGAGAGTATACACTATTGTCTTTCATCATGGATTCACATAATATTGCATTGCTTACTCCATTCAACTAATTTGGTTGGAAAAAAAATGGAGATTCATTTGATGCACAAAGGGTTGTACATGGTGACCATGGGTATAGAAGTTGAACCTACAGGTGCTACTGAAAAGAGAAAGTGGTTTAATAGGTGTGATGAGGCATTTGGTACTTTATGTCTATCTATTTCTCCTAATCTTATTTTTCATGTTGAGTATTGCACTACACCCCATTAGATTTGGACTACTTTGGAGTCTTTGTTTGGGAAGCAAGATACTATGAGAGGATTCTAGTTGGAGAATGAGCTTATTGGCTTAAATCCTAGGGATTTTGACAACATCCAAGAGTTTTTCACTAAACTCAAGTCTCTTAGATTACAGTTGACATAGTGTGGTATTTAGAAGAAGGACTCTTAGTTGATATTGTCCATTCTTTCTAAGCTTAGACTAGATTATTCAGTTTTTGTATCTACCTTTTATGCCACTAGGGATGCTCTTGGTACTAAATTTACTATGCCTTCCCTTGATGATTTTGCTTCTTCTCTCACTTGAGAATAGGCCAAGTTGGATAGAATGGGGAAGTTGAAACCTTCTACATCACATGCACTTATTGCATCACAAGAGCCCAAAGATCAAAAGGCTTCTATAGGAAAAGGAAAGAAACATAAACAAAAGGATTCCAAATCACATGAGTAGCAAAAGGAGTCCTCAGATTCATCCTTCTCTTCTAAGGGGAAATCATTTAAGAAGGAGAAGGTTACATGTGCATATTGCAAGAGAGAAGGACATGCAAAACATAGTTGCTATAAGAAGGAAATTGATGAGTTGAAGCAGCTTCTTTAGAAACATCAGATTGATTTTCCTTTTAGGATGTTTGCATCATCTCCTTCCCTCATTATTCTTCTTCAGAGCAACATGACAGGAGCACAGCTGGTTTACATACTTCATCAAATATGAAGGGACATGATCTTTGTGCTTATTCAGGTCTTGGATCAGGGAGGGCTTCTAGATTTAGGAGCATCTCATCATATGGCATCTTCACAGTCTATGTTCACTTCCTTTGAGCCTTGGACTATGTCTCCTATTTTGATGGAAAACAATACATACATGAGTGTTACATGGAAGGGATCTATTAGTTTTTGGGACAACACTTTTTAGGATGTCTTGTGTGTTCCTAATTTGATGAACAACCTTCTTTCCATATATTAGATCACACATGGAGGCAATGGGAGATCTGTGGAGTTCACACCCGATTCTTTTTTCATTAGAGACTTGGAGAGTAGAGAGGTTATTGCTACTAGGGTGATGGATCACTCATCCTGGTTGTATTCCTTTGCATATTTTTCTTTTGATAGTGCTTTTGTTCCTACAATTGTTCATCACACTTCTAGTGTGAATCATCATTCAAAGGAGACATTTGGCTTCTTGAACATTGGTGTTCTCACTTCGGATCTAGTTCTTGAGCCATCCATTCCATCTCCTCCACCTCCTATTGTATTTGTTAGTACTTCTATGGCTATGTTGGCTACAGATGTGGTTTCTTCATTTTTTGTGCAACAAGATCTAGTTGATCATTCATCTTTGGAGGTTTCTCTTTAGTCTTTCCCTATTTTTACTTCTTCATTGGTTGAGGTCACACCTTCTTCTGTGGAGACATCTTGGGCTACACCTGATTCACCTTTAGAGATTACATTCATGAGGCTTTTTCCCTCACTTCTTTCAGGAGATGTGGTTTCTTTAGTCTTATTGGAGCTACTTCATTATGGGGGGCTATGTGGTCTCTTTCTTCCTCTCTTCTAGGGGGGTTCTTTCATGTATCTTTGTGATGGATGGCATCCTTGGGGCATCTTATGGAGTCCTCCATCTTTCATCACTTAGTTGTTTTTTGCATCCTATTTTGGGGAGGAGTTTTGTTCCCACGTGGTTTTCTCCTTTACCCTGTTTGGTTTAGTTTGCATTGCATTTGTACATGGCTACCTAATCAAACCTTGTTGTTGGGACCCATATTTTCTTTCATGCATCTTTTCCATAGTGTTTTAGCTACTTCCTAAGTTCATCTTAAGGGGGGTGTTAGAATAATAATTTATTTCACTTAATTAATTTAATCATATTGGTTAATTAATTAAGTCACTTATCACTTTAGTTTTACTTAAGCTAAACTTATAGACATTAATAATTAATTATTTACTAATTATTAAGTGTGCACACCAGGTTTTCCTTTTAGGGTTTGATCTCCTTTCTTAAGGATTGATCCCATTGTAATTATTAATTCTCTTTAATGAATTTTTCGGTTGAGGCTTGCAAAGCATCTTTTTTGTTCTGGATATCTTTCTTTTTGACATGTTATTTCTTGTAGGTGTTCATTGGGGTCTGTGAGGTTGGTTTATCAACTTCTACAATTATTTCATTAAGTGTTTGATTACCAAAGTGGGGTTTGACCAAGGCAAACCCCTATTTGCTAACCTTCAACCATTTTCCCCCTCTTGCTTGTGTATTTGCATACTTTTGTATGTAGGTTTACCAAAAATTTAGGTTTTGAAGAATGGTCAACAAGTCAACTAGGTGCTTCAAGTCAATTCAACCATATTTCAAGTTTGGAGAAAGTATTTTATCTGTTTCCTACATAATTGACTTAGCAACCCGACAAGAAGACATCCTCTGATCAAGTGTTGCAAAGTTGTCTCCTAATTTCTGAAAATTTTGGGAGAGGACTGATTCACCACCAATGGTGAATGAGTCCCACCTTAAGGCTGTAAATCTATGTTTTGTCAGATTCTAGATCCTGACACTCAGAAACTTGTTCCTAACAATTTTCATCAGAAGCAAGATTAATTTGCCACACTGGGTGAATGAGTCCCAGTGGTGATTTTTTGTGATTCCAGACAACATTCAGAACATTCTAGAATCTTCATCAGACCTCTAGGTGCACACTGATTCAACTGATTTCTATTTGTTTTGCATTTATTCTTTCAATAGCTCATTGTTTACATATCACATTGTGTTTTATATCATAGCATAAATTTTAGGTTTCACATACATAATCAGTCATATAGATTACTTAATTGCATTTATTTCATCTCATTTAGCTTAAATAACATCATATACATCCTAATTTGAATGAACCTAGTTAGCATTTTTGGCCTACCTATCTCCTTTTAGGTGAAAAAACCTAGAAGAGCTAGACAACCTTGTGTTGCCAAAAATCTATGGTTCACTAGGATAATAAAATCCCACCAAGAATTTGATTCAAAATAGGTCCTAGTAAAATCAAGACTTATACGCCAGTTGTGGTGTATGAGTCCCAATAGCTAAAACCTCTAACAGATTGTTACGAGTGTCTTGTATAGTGTGCAACTTAAAATTAGGTCTAAAGACCTAGGTGTGAATCATACACCCAAGATGGTGTATGAGTCCCACATCACTAGATCTAGAACACATAACCCAAATCATTGAATTATGATTGGCTATTTGTTTAATGTTGGGATTATACTTTGGAAAATTCATTTAATAACGCTTGTGGATGCAAAATAGGACCAATTAAGGCATGAACAAGTCCAATTAATTAATAAAGCCCTAGATTAGTGTGAAATTGTTAGGATATAGTTTTAAAAACCCTAAATAAGGCACATTTAAGTACATTTTATCATTAATTATTCATTCCCAAATTAAGTATGAGAAAGGGATACTTGTTTCTACATTACAACATCAACTCAATACAAACTGCTCACATTCTTGCAATAACCTCCTACTCATACAGTTGAAACCAATGACAACACAAGATTTTTGACATCAATGATACTTAGACTAACTACAAATACTTATAATACAAAGAACTTGACTGCACCACATCTTCATGTTGCACACCAAGCACACCACATGCGATAGAGAAAGAATCAAAGTGTTCTTCTAGAGAGATATTTCCATCACCTCTAAACTTGGGAAGATTCTTACAAGAGCCTTGTGGTGGTGGGGTCATTAGAGATCATAATGAGAAAATGATTTTGTCTTATGTGATGAATCTTGGCATTTAATCCTCCAACTTTTCAGAGATGGCAGTGAGGTACTATGGTATTCAGATAGTCATGAATGTTGGATTTTCTAACCTAGTCATTGAAGATGACTCCAAATACACTATTCTTTTGCTGATTGGGATGGATAATCATTGTTGGCCCCTCTATGACCCCATCCTATTTGCATGCAATCTCATGATTTCTCTTGGGAATAGTAGATCTACTCACACATAATGAAATGGAAACAAAGTGGTTGATGCGCTAGCTAACCTTGGTGCTTTTACTCCATATATGGTTATCTAGGATAATATCTCTCATATCCTTAGGCATGTGTTGACTTAATTAATAATGATTTGAAAGTACTACAAAAATGAGATTGAGTTGAATTTCTTGTGAGCTCCCTTTGTCATCTACCATGACTTACAACTATGAAAAAAACCCTCTTTGGGAAATTTTTTCATAAGCCTTTATATTCCTGGTGTAGGTATTCTTCTCGACATTCCTAAAGAACTCCTTCTCTTTCTCTCTTTTCTATGAAATTCTTCATGGGGGGTGAGTTGGTATAGGATGAACCTTCCTCCTACAAGGTGTGGAAGCATGATAGGGACATTTATGCTATAATACAATGAGGTAAATTGTCCTTTTATGTGGCTGGTATGAAGGGGCATGACCCTAAGTTGTCTATTGAGTTCTCCAATTCTTGGAATGGGGGAACCATCACCAATGGTGGGTGCTCCTTCCTTGTGAATGTTGAGCTACTTTTTTGATATCACAGGGATTTCACTAGACAGTCCTTGTATCCCTTGAAATTGTAAGGGCCACTACAATATGGAGAGGTTTTTGAAGGAGGGTGAAAAGGTTAATAGGCTTCAAAATAGTTTCTATAGGGAAAACCTCCCTAGGGTGTGGGGTAAAATTATAGAGGTGCTTATAAGGTATGTCACATTAGAGGGTTGTTTTGATTGTTTTCATTCCCATATATTTCCCATGTTAAACCAATTTCGCTTTAATGTCAAGATGAACTTCAATTTTTGGTTCTTTTCTCCTCTTGAGCAGTCCGTTAAGAATGTTTAGGGTAAAAGTAAAAATATCTCCATTCACTAGGGATTAATTTTTCACCTTTTCAACATCAAGCTGCTCTTTTCTCCTCCCCAACCACTATCAAAAGGAACACTTTGGTCATTCACAATCCTACTGCCCCCCCTAAGGGTCCTATTTCCACTTGTTCTCTAGAAGAAACCCTGCCCACCACTTGTAGAATAACTAGGGCTTAGGGAAAAACCCTTGTCAATCAGGAACCCCCCCTCAACCCCAAAATTATTTCTTTCCCCAAACCCACCCTTATTTAAATCTCCAACTCTGATAATTCATTTAACTTTGATGATGATTTCTAAGAACATACCCCTCGAAACTCTCCTATGCAATCCCCTATTCATGATGAGGTGTCTAATGTTTCCAGAACCCTCCTATAATTAACCCTTTTAGCCCCAAAAAAATCCCCTAAAATCTACATTAATCTGGAAGGGAGCTCTATTGAACCCAATCTAGGTAATGAAATTTGTGCCTCTTGTGTTCCCCTTTAGCAAAAATTGGATGAAATTTTAGAGACTTTCAAAGTCCATAACAACATTCTAAAGTGGCTTTTGGCTCAACTTTTTACTAGGAAGGAAAAAAATTAGCTGTTGGAAAACAGGGTGCTTAATCAATAAACTTCATGGTCGGGAGAGGTCAAGGATGATGGGTATTTGGATATGTTTTACTCCCTCACCAAATCATTTGATTGATGGGATAATTGGTACAAGGAGGTGAATGAGCTCAAAGCTCTAGTGGGTACACAAGAGGATAAAATAAAATTATAGGAGGAAATTGCCACTATTGATAGCAACTAGGACAAAATAATGAAATGTCTCCAAGAGATTATTGAATACAACAAAGAGACTATAAAGAATACTATTGTTACCATCCAGGTCTTTCAACAAGAAATCCTAAGAACAATCATGGAAAAAGGGTAGTTGAGGGTGGTCATGAGGCTAGTCACTCATAGAAAAAAGGAAAGATGGTTGGTAGTTCAGCTTAGCCCATTACCAAGGAGACACAGCCTACTCAAAAGGGACCCATGCTATTTTATGAGAAAATCCACTTCCTAGCTAAGGAGTGGTAGGCCATTAGTGGTCTCAAGCTTTTGGGAGCCCAATAACTATTTTAGTCCCCTGATGGTTTTGTTCTTTATGTTATTTCCATTTCTCTTGCTAGTTTGTTAGTTTTTTTTTCTTTTTTTTCCTTTCTAGATGTTTCACTTCTTGTGAGCCCCTTGTTTGGCCTGTATGGTTGTTTTTTAATGACTAAAAGCCCTTCCCATTTGAATCTAATCAAAACACAAGAATATTGTCATTTTTATAATAGAAGAAAAAAATTGTTTTCAATTGTTCCTTTTAAATTGAAGAATACAGGAACTTCCTATCAAAGTTATATTTTTATATCATTTCCATGATATGCTTCATCATGATTTCAAAGAATATGTGGATGAGATATTGGGAAATAGAAAACTAGAGCTAAAAATATTATATTCTTTCCATAAATTCTCTAAAGGTTCAAATAAAATAAGGTCTATCTATCCAAAGATAAATGTATTTGTGGTAGATTCTATCTATGCAAGGCCTATAAGTATCCTCACACATATGGGAAGCATTCATGTTGTTCCACCTATCCATCTCACTCCATCTTCACCCTCCCCTTTTTGTTTTGACTAAGTAATGAGGACAATAAATTAATTTATTCTTTAGAAAACATGCTTGGTTTATTCCTCTTTGGTTCCTTTTAGAACAATGAAGTAGATAATACAGAATATAATCCCCTTGGCATGTAAAATCCTAAGCTTCATACAATCCAACCCACCTAAGAACCTACCCCCTTGCCTAACCTCTTCCCTCATCCTTGGGATAACATATTAGCTCAAACCTTTTAGTCATCAAAATCAATATCATCGATATGAAATAGGTCTTCATCCTTTCAATTTTAAGATACAACACTATCATATATCTGCTTTTTCACACTCAAAATTTTCTTGTAAATGATAATTTTGGAATCACTCTATTATTTTTTGTGGAATCCTTCTTTCATAGTCCATCAAGATCACTATGGTTGATTATACCATTTTGCGTGTCAAGGATGTATTAATTACAAGACTCAATTTTTACTATATTTAATTCTTTTATCTAGTTCTCATTGTCATTTCTCTTGTTCTAATTTTTTTCCATAATTTATTGTATACATAAAACACGACATTTCATTGAAATTTATATCACGCTACATACTATTCCATGCTATATCAAAGAATATCATCAACATATTTGTGATATCAATTTTCTCCCTAACATTTACATATAGTCCTCATCATAAAATGCATAACATAACCATATAAACATCATATCAATTTTTTTATATTATTTCACACATCATGACATAATAGCCATTATAACTTGTCATAATTCTTCACATATTTTTTCAAAAAATTTACATCAATTATAATCTCTATATACTCAAACTACTGTGAATTTAACCAACCTCCTTCTTGTCCTTTTACATATATATCTAAACAACCCCTTGATCTATTTTTCATCCCTTCAAACCTAGTTCTCCATCTGAGAGATCATCCAAGTCTTTTCAATCTTCTTTCTCTCTCAATGGCGTGTCACTAATCCACTTTCTAATTTATTTTTTATTTCTCCAAACATTGAATCCCATTACCTTGTCCAATACCTATATTTTAATTCCTTTGACATCATATAAAAGAGAGCCAAAATATATATGCTAAAATTCATTTTATACTTCAACCAATTACCATTGTTAGTTGTACACCACCTTCAACATTAATTAAATAAAAAAAATATTAATAATTAAACTATAAAAAATATTAATAAAATAAATAAATTTATCTAATTAGCTAATATAATGTTCATCATCCCCTCTTAATTTAAAAAATTAGAACATTTATCCAAAATCCAGTCACTCATATGCATAGTTAAAATGTTAATAAAAAATATAAAATGAAGTCAACATTCAATCCTAGCTATCTAAATCATCAAATCAATCCCAATATTCCTATTTAAAACTTTAAAATAAAATCATTGAATACAAAATTACATTAAGATTCTACCATAGACATAGAAGTAATTAGGTAAATTGTGCCTATTTCTACCCAACCTCTATTTAATTCAAATTCAAATTTCCTTCAATGGAAACCATTCACACAATCAAATCAATCAAAATCCTCCCTCCCAAATTTTAATAAAAATTATTATCATGCAATATGAGTCATTTAATCCACAAAAATCTCAACCCTCCATTTATCCTCACTAAATCTACAAATCCATACTTTCACAAGTCATTTTCAAGATAAGAGAAGAGTCCAAATAGGTACATTTTTCCACATGTAGGACTCCAAAGAGGGACATAACATCAAGCTCATTTTGAGAACATTCGTGCATAAGCATTAGGTTTCCATTGGTTGTAATTTTTAATTCAAATTTGTATACTTATTTTTCTCTATCTAAGATAGTGTATGTTTAGAATTAAGATTATTTTTTTATTTTTTTTAGTCTTTCATTTGATTTTTATTACACAATATAAATTATACCTTATTTTCTATATTTCACCGAAAGATAGTAACTAATTTTATCTACAAATGTGAAACCAAGAAACCTCCTTCAAACAAATAAAAATAATATGTATGAAAAACAATATTTAAAAAAAAATTCTTCAAAAATTATGTGAAATTTAAATTCATACTACAATCATGACTATGTACAAAATAGTAATATATATCTCAAAAAAATGATTTCAAATCATTCCTTACATAAGAATTTGAAAAAAATACAATTTTAGGTAATGCAAATAGATAGGACAAATAAATCTATAAAAGAGTTCCTAACTATTATTCCTTCTTGACATCATACTATGAATTTTCCTTCACCCTTGATAACAAGCCCATAATGATTTTTATACTAACATGACACTATTTAAACATGAATTTGAGTGAAACGTCAATGTTCAAATAACAATACGTAGCTACCAATTATATACTTTTAGAGACACCATTAATGAATGTAAGTGAATGCAATGGACATGTTAATTCCATAAAATTTCACCAAAATATTAGTGCTCCCATCAAGGCATGGACCCATATGTGAGGACATGTGAACATTTATTTTTTATTGGCACCTCAAAACTATAGTTGTAAAACCTTGCAAATCTAGAACCACGTACCAATATATTACCTAAGAATGGGACTAATGTTATATACGAAGCCTATTTCAATGGAAGAGGATGTGATGGTACACTATTTTTTTTTAATGAACAAGAGAATACTATAACCCTCAACAATTTTATAAAATGTAGTGTAACTAAATTTTATAAATAGAAGAGTAAAAAATAATGATTGGAATTTGAGAGAAATTCTCTTCAACTAAGGTGTGATATTTTTGTACTTTGCCATAATTTTAGTGATACAATATTTTTTTCAAACTATTTATGAGTTTTCTCTTACATTACTCTCTTAAATTTCAGGAATGAAATACTTATTTAATGGGTTGATTTATAGGTATACAAGTTCTAAAAAATTAAGGAGATAAATGTGTTGTATATGTAATTTTTTATTGAAAATTAATATATACTTGAGTCTTTATTTAATGGTAGAATTTATTTTAGAAATATCTCTCCACATACATCTAGTATTATGTGTTAAATTATCATGAGTTTTTTAATTTATTTTTGCTATTATACAATTTCGCATTATTTCATAATGATTAATCTAATGTTGTACTAGAAAATTAAATCTGCATACACATTGAAACACTAACATTTGTAGTACTATTAAAAAAATTTAAATTAATTTATATGGTTTCCATATCAAAAAAATATTTCTCAAATATAGTGTTGTCTTTCATAAATTTAAAATTGAAATTTGGCCAACTAGCAGATTTTAATTTCTTCCCCTTAGCTTACTATGTATATATTTTGAAATATTTTATGTTTTTATTAAGGTAAGTATAGGAAGGGCCCATACCTAGTAACAAGCAAGCCAAGAAGACTAAACAATTATTCTCATAAGAAGTGAGACAAAAATCAATAAGACAAAATCAAAGGAGAGAAAACCTAACAAGGACCAACAAACGCTTTTGATCAAACCAATGAATCACAAACAAGTTTTGAAAGGAACCCTTAACCTTTGATAATGAGAAAATAAAAATTCAAGATGGTTTGAATCCAAACCCTAGAAAAGAGCATTGCAGAGGAGCAATGAATAAATGGGATGTCCTTCCAATTTTTAGAGAATAAATCTCAACTAAAGGATGCTCAAATACAACATCAAGTTTTATTTTTTACTTTCTTAGGAAAAAATTGTACATATCATTGAGGTTTTTCTTTATGGAATCCTGTAAGGAAAGCTAAGTTGCGGAACTAACTCTCTTAACGTCAAAACCTCAGGAAAGAATGTAGAGGTGACTTTAAATTTTCAATTACAGTCCAATTAAGATACACTTGAAAGAAATAACAGAAACAAAAAATTGAACATTCATAGATGAACACCATATTTACATGGGAAAACCCTTATGGGAGAAAAAATGACCACACCAAGAAAATCCTCTTTGTATTACAGTAATGAAATTACATACAGAGATCAAACTTATCTCTTTTATGTCAATTTATAGTAGCAAATTCAAAATCAACCTTGTACAAAACATCTCATTTACAAGACACTCTCAATTGAATTCACACTTATCACACACTGACTTGTTCACACCATTGTTTTCTCAGAACCAATCATCATCTTCAATTCCTGATATCCATGTCGCTCATGGTCTATTGATCTTCCTCATAGAAACAATCACAACAGTCCTACTGCTAGTGGTTCCCATTCTGCTTCTCTGATTGGTCAAAGACACACCACATAAGATAGTCTTCCAATCGGCCAAAAAATGTTCAAATAGTATTTGCATATCGGTGAGAAACTAATTGTGTCTCCCCAATGCTACAAGACTAATTACTATCGATATTTCCTAGAGTCATCACCTTTGGCAAGAGGTTACACTGAGTTCAAAAGCTTTCGGTGATACAAGCCATATCGCTGAGATGTCATACCGATGATCATCACATGTAGCGCTTTCAGCTAGACCATCACTATTGGTGAGAAGTCATATCGATATTCATACCCATCGGTGAGACTTACTCTATCAGAAAGATCTACAAGACCTTTCACTGATATCCTCAGCAGACCCATTTCCCAAACAAACGCTAGTTGCTATGAGTCATAAGGAGCTCTCAAGTCATACCAATATGAACATTCATCAGCAAGACTTAGGCGGTCTCTAAGAGTCACCATGAGTCCATCCTTCGCTAGGAGTCATACCAACAACAAACCATACCATCAGCGAGACAATCATCCATCGCTAAGAGTTCTTACCAAGCCTTCATGCCTCTTCCCGGCGGTGACTACAAGTGTAATTCTATTGGCGAGACATGCCATATTGCTGAGACATCATACTCATGATAAACACATGTAGCTCTATTAGCAAGACTACCGCTATCGATGAGACATCATACCGAAGAAAACCTTTTCGCCAAGAGTCTCCCTGATGACTTCAGTCTCCATGAGCCTCCCTGACAACCACTAGGAACCAAATCATCGGCTAGAGATCTCCTCGAGCGGAGAGATATAGAAAACTCACAGCAATAGAAATGTCACAATGATAGCTCCAGTCGGCAAGACAACAACAAGGTCTAAGCAACCTGAGCATTTCAATGATTTAATAAACTGCTGCTAGTCGGCTAGACAGTAGGGATGTCACAGAAACTCTGCTCTTTCAAAAGTTTCATGCCTATAAGTTTGACGCATGCTTTCCAACAAATCCAACACCTTGTCTTTTCCATATAATCATGGGCTGGTGTCATAATAGTGGTTTACAATTCCTGAGAGGAACGAATTTTAGCTGAAATCACATATTTTTAGAAAATATAATGATTTAAGCCTTAAAAAGTTCCATTTTAAGGATTCCAATTGAAGATGGTTTGATCAAATCACCTTAGATCAAACCCCCTTGGATATAGAACCTTGCTAGTTTTAAACCATACCTATAAATGCATCTCCTTTACACCTATCAAAATGCTGATAAAATCACTTTTGATTTAAATTTTGGGGGATCAAATGAATTAATTTAAAATTTATTTCAAATGATTATGGTATTCCTCAGAACAAGCTATCCAATGAATATAATTTTAATATGTTTTGGTTTTGTTATGTATTTGTTTTTTAAGTTTTATTAAACATGGGTTTTCATCGAAAATGAATTTCTTTGTTCTCCACATGTGGAAAAATAGAAGATTATAAAAAATTGAGAAAAATATGAGTGCACTAGATATTGAAGTCCTTGATCCAACAAAAAAAAATTAAATTTTGACATATACAAAAAAGTTACCGCTTCTCTGAGTTGTGTTATAATGCGAGATTGTAATTTTTTGACTTTGAAACTTGATTAAGGAAAAATATTCAATAAAAACTATCTAACCAAATGGAAGCACTAGATATCAGAGTTAAAATCTAAATTTGCAAGAATTAGAATTTTATCCTTCATGGAAAAAATTTATGCATTATACGGTGTGCGTCACTTTTTAAAAATGTTGTTTTTTGAAAAAAAATTATTTTCATGGGAGATGGAAAAAGAAGTACAATTTGATTCCAAAAATTTTGAAAAAAATATTTTTAGAATCTACAAACAAAATCTGATGAGACTCTAGTTTGCACCATCTTCAAATTCCTCACAGTTTAGCCGCTATAGGTGCTCGAATGTGAAGATTTAGTTAAAAATAATAATTTCAGTGTCCTGTTTGGCCAAATATTGTAAACCACTATTATGGGATCACCCCATGACACAATGTAATGGGTAGTCTATACAAATAATTAGGCCTAAGGGTGTCCAGAAAACCTTCACATCTCATCTTGGAGTGTCCTTTGAGAATTGGAAAGGATTCATAAAGAGTTTCCTTCTCCCAAAACCTAACTTGGATTACAACTTTATAATACTTGGTAAAGCTTTATTAGTTTCAACACAAACACAAAACTTGGATGAAACTTTTACTAGATATGGTAATATTTCCAATGGAAATCCATTGACCAATAGCATTATCTATACCTTGGTCAGTATTTTCATCCTGAAATTCCATTGGGAGCTTGGGAATTTAAACCCAAATACTAGTAATTTCACCTTGGTAGCATCATATAAAGTAGTCCATCTTTATAAATTATGATAAGCCCCACCAAGAAAATAGGGCCTCTCTAAAGAAGTCTTGAACAATCCTCCATGTAATGAAAGGAGAGAAGAGGATATCCATTTAGTATTACAGTAACATAAAGACTGAAAACATTATAGCATTTGTTCGCCTAACTACAAATACAATCAATGTTTGGCCAATAACCTAAGAATCTACAAATGAGCCCGAAAACTTAAAAAAATTTCTATGTTGAAGGAGGAATTATAAATATTAAATGAGGCACAAGGAACACCACTAAAACTAGTAATAAAAAATGGGGTTGTACAAAGGAGAATATAACCACATCATAGCAAGATTGAGTCTCATGTTAGGGACGAGAGGATTTGTGAAGTAACAAAACTTCCATAACATGCTATGAAATAGGGAGAAAATAAGGGCCACTTCCTTGGGAGAAAACCCAATAAACATAATATAGGGAAAGCTTGACTTCCACATCACACAAAAAAACAACACAATAAGTAATGAGCTATGAGTTCAACAATGGAGATGATGTAGCATGAAAATATTTCCTAACAAGGTGAGAAACCACATCGATTTCTATACTAAAATATTGGCAAGTTCATAACACGTTGAGGAGGAGAAAGTTCATGCTAAATAGGTTCAAAGTAAAAAATATCCACAAGGTTCAAGGGAGAGAGTAGAATGAATCCCCTCCTAAGAGAGCTACCAATGTCACACGAGCTAGGCATAGAGATATTAGGTAGAGTAGTCACTATCTGGGTGATCCCATAATAGTGGTTTACAATTTTTGGCCAAACCGGACACTGAAATTATTATTTTTAACTAAATCTTTACATTCGGGCACCTATAGCGGCTAAACTGTGAGGAATTTGAAGATGGCGCAAACTAGAGTCTCATCAAATTTTTTCTGTAGATTCTAAAAATATTTTTTTCAAAATTTTTGGAATCAACTTTCACTTCTTTTTCCATCTCCCATGAAAATTGATTTTTTTCAGAAAACAACATTTTTAAAAAGTGACGCACACCGTATAACGCATAACTTTTTTTCCATGAAGGATAAAATTCTAATTCTTTCAAATTTATATTTGTAACGCTGATATCTAGTGCTTCCACTTGGTTAGATAGTTTTTTATTGAATATTTTTTTCCTTGATCAAGTTTCAAGTCAAGCAATTACAATTTAGACATAACAACCATTATACTTAGCGTAACTTTTTTGTATATGTCAAAATTTAATTTAATTTTGTTGGATCAAGGACTTCAATATCTGGTGCACTCATATTTTTCAATTTTTTTGATAATCTTCTATTTTTCCATATGTGAAGAACAAAGAAATTCATTTTCGATGAAAAACCTATGTTTAATAAAACTTAAAAAACAAATACATAACAAAACCAAAACATATTAAAATTATATTCATTGGATAGCTTGTTCTGAGGAATACCATAATCATTTGAAATAAATTTTAAATGAATTCATTTGATCCCCCAAAAGCTAAATCAAAAGTGATTTTTTATCAGCATTTTGGTAGGTGTAAAGGAGACGCATTTATAGGTATGGTTTAAAACTAGCAAGGTTCTATCCAAGGGGTTTTGATCTAAGGTGATTTGATCAAATCCTCTCCAATTGGAATCCTTAAAATGGAACTTTTAAAGGCTTAAATCATTATATTTTCTAAAAATATGTGATTTCAGCTAAAATTCGTTCCTCTCAGGAATTGTAAACCACTATTATGACAGCACACTAGAGAAACATTCCTTTGAACCGCATGCATCTCATACTTTGAGTATATTTGAAAAAAACATAGTACATCTAGCCATAGAAAAAAGAGTGAACTATCCTCTCGAACCTCCACCTAAAAGTGGCTCTCATTAGAGGACTTAGAATTCTTGTTGTGCACAAATTATTGAGAATTCAGATGATACTCCAAGAGAATGTTAAGGAAATTTTCCAAATTAAAGTCCTCTAAGTCACCCCCATCACTTCCTCATCATTTGAAATGTCATCACTCAAACCTTTGCAAGGAGAAACATAATTTTTAACACCACTATAAGATGCCACCATTGTTAGTGTTTTGATCCTATTCGTAGAAAATGAAATCCAATGGAATGTAAAATATTGATTCTATAATATCTTTGCTATTAATATCATAATGCTATCACAAATTTCAAAGGCACCAAACTTATTACATAGGGAGCTCTCTAACACAAATTATACACCAGAAATAATGTGTTGCTACTATTCAAGTGGTGGAAAGATAACTTGAACAAAACCATTTCTCATTTTTCCAGTATTTGAAGACATTCATCTATCATATCCCACCTCTCAAACATCCTTTATCATCTAGAAGAATTAAATAAATCAACAATAACATTTTTTTATTTGTTGAACTAAAAACAATAAAAAGATTGCCTATATTGTCTTAGGGCCCTAGCTTCCTACCTTCAATCTTATACACATACTTTTTGGGGTTGGCCTAGGAGAACATGTCTCCTTGAAACATAGTGTCATCCCTTCTGATGTATTTCTAAATGTTTGTAGTTATTAGATAAAAAGGAATAGTATAATAAACAAAGGATAGTGAAGCATGCATCAAAATAGCAACAAACATTATATAGGGTCAGATCCAAACATCAATAATAAATACATGAGTTATGGAATTAATAGAAACATACAACTTGGTCCTAGATAAAGCATAGATTTACTATAGGATCTATAATAATTAATTGATATAAAGATCACACAATGTACATTTTTTATAAAAAGTGCCCATTTTTCAATTAACAAGATAATAAATTTATTTTCAAGCAACCAACATTTAAACATACACTAATCCACAATTATCACTTACCAAAGCTAGATTAATCTATACATTTTTGTGTGCATATTAATAGTTTATTTTTATTTAATTCACCTTAGAGCATAGTATAATAAATCTCTAAATGGCATATCATGAAGTTCTATTCTATAGATCTCTAAAAGTGTAAAATGAAATCAAATTATAAAATATATTTTCTTCTGAAAATGAGGGATCTTAAAAATTCACTCTAACTATGGATTAAGATGCTACCTATACACCTATTACTTATATGCACCCTCAAACCTTTGGGAAGCATTCATATTGTTTCACCTACCAATTTATATCCATCTTCACCCTCCCATTTATTTTTTGACTATACAATGAGGACAACACATTAATTTATATGCTTTGGAAAACATGCTTGGTCTATTCCTCTTTGGTGACTTTTGGAAAAATGAGGTAGATACTACTAAAATATAATCCCCTTGGAAGAAAAAAATCCTAAGCTTCATACAATCAAACCCACCTAAGAACATACCCTCCTTTCCTAACCTCTTCTCTCATCCTTGGGATAACATATTCTAGCTCAAACCTTTTAGTCATCAAAATCAATATCATGGATACAAAGCAGGTCTTCATCCTTTCAATTTTAAGATACAACACTATCATATATCTCCTTTTTCATGCTTAACATTTTATTATAATTGATAATTTGGGAATCATCTTATTGTTTGTTGTGTCATCCTTTTGTCATACTACATAAATATTACTATGGTTCATTATACCATTTTGTGTTTCAAGGATATATTCATTACAAGATTCATTTTTTATTGTATTTATTTCTTTTTTCTAGTGTTCACTGTCATTTCTCTTGTTCTAACTATTTCTCCATAATTTATTTTATACATGAAACATAAAATTTCATTGAAATTTATATCATGCTACATACTATTCCATGCTATATCAAATTTGAACGTCAACATATTTGTAATTTCCTCAATGGCTACCTAACATTTACTTGTACTCCTACACATAAAGATGCATAATCATAACCATATATACATCATACCAATATTTCCTTATTATTTCACACATCATGACATAATTAGACATTGCATCTTGTCATAATTATTCACATATATTTTCAAAACTATTTACTACAATGTTGGAAATAGGTTACCCCACATTTTAGGAGATGGAGCATAGGGAATGAGACCTTCCTATTTTGCTAAGATAGCATTCAAAGATACCCCTAGAGATCTCAAGCTAGGGATAAAATGAAGGAGAGATATCTACAATAGGGGTGTTTTAAGGTATGAAAAATGACTAAAGAGGGGTTCACCACCAAACTAGGGCTTGGAAGGACAAGAGATGAATGAATCATGTAAAGTACCATGCAAAACCTAACTACATGACCAAGGAAATGAAACTAAAATATAGAATATCAAACTAGAAATGAACAAAGGTGCATCTGGAAGAGTGATGAGGTCAAAACAAGCTCCAAAACCCTAAAAGCTTCTTGTTTGATGCCTACTAGGACTCATACACCAGTTTGGGTGATTTAGTCCCAAACTTGGGCTTTTGTGCCAAAACTAGAATCGCATAGTGGTTGATCTAAAACAACTAAAATTTAGAAAATATGTGGTATTGGGACTCATATGCCACAAGTGGCATATCAGTCCCACTCTAATTTTTCAGAGGGTTAAGACCTGAATCTGCTCTTCTATCTCTTCTCTTCCTTCCACACTTTGTTTTCGAATCTAAAACCCTGATTTGTGACCTGTAGGTAACTTTCTATCAAGATAAAAAACTTGTGACAACTTAATGACTTCCTTCAACCTTGTAACCTAGTCTTCAAAGGATCTTCAAGCTCCAATGTACATACCTATATCTACAATCACAAATGTAGAGAGATAAAAACTTGTTGATTGTTAGAGAATAGGGGTTTGTCTTGGTCAAACCCCTTTTAGGTAATTAAAAAAATTATGAGATAATGAAATAATGATATCAAACATGAAACATGAGAAATGATACCTTGAATGATGTCTTGTAAATATACAATCTAAAATGAAGTGGCGATGAAAAATGTAGATCTAGATCTAGAAATAAGTATAGGACAATGCTTAATCTTGAATATTGAATGCTACATCAAGACACTAGGTCAACAAATTGCTTCATGCATTATGATCTTGACATGATGATGGATCTTGAATTGCTACAACAAATGATGAAGATTTATGCGCTTGAATGCTTTAGAAATGCTCTTAAATGCTCTCTTGATGCCCTTGTGAAGTATCAGAATGATTAACTCTTGATTGCTTAGGATGATAACATGAAGGCTTAATGAAATAATGATTTCAGACCTTATTTATATAGGTAATCCATCCAATTTATTATTTATTAGATCCAAGAGGCCGATATTCATGAAATTTGAACTTAAAACCCAGATTTACTGATCAAAACCCTAAAAAGGGTCCAAATGGGACTCATACACCACTTTTGGTTAATAGGTCTCATTTGGATGGGACTCATATTCCCAAGGTGGAGTATGGGTCCCACCAAGCCTTTTTAGACAGAGAAAATATCAGAGAGTTGGAAAATTAAATATATTTGATGTCTATGTTAGGATTTTGATTGAAATATGCCCCAAGATTCATAATATAGGGTCTTAGGGGCCTATTAATGATGATATGAAGGACATAAATGCAATAGGGCCCAAAATTTAATGTTAAGGTGTAAATAAACATCCTTTACAACATTAAATTAAGGAAAAATTAGGTCTATTAAGCTTAAAAGGGCCCTCAATCCAATGTGAATATGCAAAACACATTACAACACTAGATCAAGGCAACATTAAGTCCATTTTAATGTTAATAATTCCCAAATCAAGTGAGAAATTTTACCATCTCCAAGAAGGGCATACAATTTTTTATAATCAATTATTGGCAACTTTCTTGGTTTTTTTCCCTCGTCTATTGAAGACTTCTTCCTTCAATGGAAAGCCCCGAATCACAATCTTGTTCTCTAGTTTTTATGGGATTTCTCTTTCGCTCATGTTGCTTGGGGTCTTTGGAAAGAATGTAACAATAGAATTTACAGAGATAAAGAAGCTCTGGTGGACATTATTTTGATAAAATAATTAGATTTCTAAAAGAAAATGTCAATTCTATCTCCCAGAAGGTTAGAAATTCTGAGAAAGTGACTCATTCATCCTATGATCTTATAGTTTCCAAGGAATGGAATATAAGTCTTGATTTTCCTTGCACCCCTAAAAAAGCTTAGAAGGATAGAGAGGGTGTCCGCTGGTCTTTTCCGCCTAATCAATGGGTCAAAGCTAACTTTGATGGAGTGACTAAAGGTAATCCGGGAGTGACGAGTTGTGACGGAGTCATAAAGGACTCCTTTGGAAAATTTCTAGGTGCGACGACCACTCCTCTAGGTTCCCAAACCAATCACCTAGCTAAGGCTACTGGTGCTTTTCATATTATAAATTTGGCCCAAAGTCTTAATTTTAAAAACCTTTGGCTTGAAGGTGATTCCAAAAATATTATTGATTGTCTTCTAGGCAAGTCCCCCCCCTCGTGGACAATAAAGTCATGGATTGATGATGCCATCTCGACTCTAGCTAAGTTTGACAACATAAATATTTCACATGCCTATAAAGAAGCCAATGTTGTAGCGGACTTTTTGGCTAATGAAGGGGTTAGGATACTTATTGAACAAAGAACTTGGCTAAATTTTAGTGATCTAAGTGTTAATGTTTGAGCCTTATTGAGTTATGATGAATCACATGGGCAAGAGGCATGTCATCTCTTTAATGAGGATAGGAGGGAGTTATCACATCACAATCATTAGATTGTATGGGACTGAGCTTAGTTGCTTAGTCTGCAAGGTGGCCTGGCACACTTTGTGGGTTCTTAGATTTGGTGGGACCAGTTCTAGTAAAGATTTCATCTCTGTCTGCCCCACTGTGCTTGCCAAGATGGGTGTAGACAGGAAAAGAATTGAGCCAAATAGCTTTGAGATGCACACAAGAAATGCTAAGGCTTGGAATAAAGTTAAAAGTGGGGGATTACTTCCTTTCCTGGAAAAACTCCATGGTTCCAATCAGGAGGCTACGAATCTTTTTGAGAAAAATTGGGATAATGGGGATCTTACCTTTTTTGGTAGGAAAGTTGAGTTCAACGAAAACCTTATAGCTGAAGTGATGGGAATGTCTACTAATGGGAAAAAAAGAATTAGGGACAAGGATTTCTCTGATGAAGTCATCATCATATTTTTGAAAAAAGAGAAGGAAAGACTGAAACTAGTGAAAATTGCTAACAGCTACTTCAAAGCCGACACCATAAAATCTCTATGGAGAAAGGTTCTTCATGTTATCATGGAGTACATAACTTTGGATGGTTGCTTCACCTACGATTATCACTTTTCCCTGCTCAACCATTTCCACTACAAGGTCAAGGTTTCTTTCCCCTACTATCTTCTCTGTTCTTTGAGAAAAACTTTGGATGACCACAAGAAAAACCCTAGAAGATTCCCTATTTTTCATATTGGCCTAATTAGATTAATTGTTGAACATTACCAAAAAATTCCCATCCCTACTAATTTGGAAGCCTCCCCTGACTCTGAGAAAGATGATACTGAACCTAGCTGCTTAGGGTTTTTGCCCAATTTAAGTCCGGCTAGAATGGTCCTTAGCCCACCTGCTATCCAAATTGGTAAGAAAAACCCTAACCCCCTTACTATGAAACCTCGTGTTGTGCCTAAGCCGAGAATCCCTTCCCTTAAAACTAGAAGTGTTGATAAGAATCCTCCGGCTAAAAACCTTATCTCGTACTCTAAAGATTCTCCTGACTTTGAGGAGTCTGGTGCTAATAACATTGAGCCCTTTGCTGACCCTTCATTGGATAGAAATGCTAGAACTGGCTCCCCTATTACTCCTAACCCTACTAATACTTGTTTCAACACTGATAGGGATCCCATTGTGGATGTTTTGGATTTAGCTAGAAATAACGCTGATATCCATTTCAAACTTTCGAAATGGACTTTTCATGAAATTAACAAGCTAAAGATAAAAAATTGGGCCCTTCAAAGTAAACTGGAAGATTTGGGAGCTAAGGTAGCGGCGCTTGATAAGAAAGAGGTGGAACAAAGAGAATACGATGTTAGCAAAGATACCTAGTACCAAGCTGGCAAGGACATAAATGTTGAAATTGAGTTGGAGAAAATGAAAAATACTGTCAAAATTATTGTCGAGCAAAACAATAATATGGCCAGACACAATGCCATCATCATCAATGCCATGACTGAGAAATTGGAAAAAGATCAACAGGGGTCTTTGGTGGTTGATCTGGCAGAAATCAACGAAAGAAACCAGGAGGAGGATGCCAACATTTCTAAGAGAACTAGGGCCAATTTGAAGAGGAAGGCTCCCCCCACTCTACAAATGATTTAAACGTTTAAGAAGGGTGTTCAAAATATGCAGAACCTGGAGGCTGAGACATAGTTTGTCCTGAAGACTTTGGGTTATTCGCGGGTGGTCTTTTTGTTGGATTTTCTGTAGGCTTTTTTTGTCTGACCTTCCTGGTCTTTTGCAGGTGGCTATTGCTTGTTCTGGTTTTTTCCTTTTGTGCAGCCGGTTGTGTCTATTGGAATTTTTTATCCTTTCTTTTCTATTGTAAACTTTGTGGTTTCGGGTCCCTGTAAAACCTGTTTTACCCTTTATCAAAAACTTATAACCTCATTATACTCAAAATAGTATGAATTTAACCAACCTCCTTCCTCCCCTTTTCCATATATCTCTACACAACCCATTGATATCTTTTCCAACCATTCAAACCTTGTTCAGCTTTTGAGTGATCATCCAAGTCTTGTCAATCTTCTCTCTCGATGGTGCATCACTAATCCACTTTCTAATTTCATTTTTATTTTTGGGCATGTGCAGGATCATCATGGAAAAAATAGGCCCTTAAGTGGCAAAAAATTTAGAAAAATTAGAGTTAGGAAACTTGACGTAAAAATTTGAATAAGTTATTTATATTATTTCAAAAATATGTAAGAATAGAATCTATAAGAATAGAATCTATAGAAAATTGAATGTAGTTTCTAAACTACTAGGTTTATTTAAAAACAAAAAAAATCTATTTGGTGAAAATTTGAAATTTCAATGCTATAGTATTTAAATTTCAAGGAAAAAATAAGAAATAGGTGTCTGTCTGACCACCCTAACCACAGTAAAATGATAATATTTTTTTATAATATTTTAGATATAAGTAAAGGACTCATGTCCCGATGTGATGCATATTTTTTTGTATTTTTTTTCCAAGTAAATAATTAATTATGAATTTTTTATTACAAATTTTAAAAAATATAAAACATGTATGTTTGACCACCGTAACTTGGTAAAAAGTTCATTAAATTAAATTTATCTTTTTTAAACCCTATAGTATACAAAGCATAGAATGTGGCACATGTTTTGGATTCAAAAAATGTAATACCGTTTGAAAGCTATAGATGTTTTTCAATCAACCTATCGATTAGGACTTTAGTCATAGTTCAAATAGAAAATTAATAATAATTATTTATTAAATTCAAAGTAAAGCATAACTTATATTGGTGGAAATTTGAGAATCTCCTTTAAAAACTCTTTTTGTTTCATCAATTTTGTGTAAAAAAAAGGTCGCTAGGCCCATACCCTACACATACCAATCATATTGCCACTTTTTGGCCCATCGTGATCCTACACATACCCTTTTCAAACTGAGAATTAAATTGCCTTGTCAAATACATATATTTTACTTTCTTTGATGTCATATCAAAGAGAGCCAAAATATAGATTCTAAAATCCATACTTATACTTCAACTAATTACCATTATTAGTCATACACCACCTTCAACATTAATTAATTAAATAAATTATTTAATTAATTAAACCATAATAAAAAATATCAGTAAAATAAATAAATGTATTTAATTATCTAATATAATGTTCACCATCCCCTCTATATTTAAAAATTAAAAGATTTATCCAAAATCTAGTTACTCATATACATAATTAAAAAGTTAATAAAAAATTAATGATGTCAACATTCAACCCTAGCTATCTAAATCATCAAATCAATCCCAATTAAAAGTCATCAAATCCAAAATAAAATTAAGATTCAATCATAGACATAAACATAATTTGGTAAATTATATCTATTATACAACACCTCTATTTATTTGAAAATCAAATTAGCTTCAATACAAACCATTCGCACAATCCAATCAATCACAATTCTCCATACAATACACATCCAAATTTAATTATCTCCTCCCTATAGTATATAAATATGTAATCCTTTACATTTTCACACTTTGGTTGGGCCCTCTTAATTAAAATTGACTTAGTTATGCCTTAATAAGTCCTGTTTTACATCTACAATCCTGATAAATTATATTTTCTGAAGGGGAAACCTAACACTAATTAATGGCAACACAACACTTTACCTTGAGTAATGTATGTTCTAGGAATAGGGACCTAGGACCCATTCTCCCATGGGTGAATGGGTCCTCCCTAGACCTTTGGACCTAAATTTAAATTATGTTTTTGGCAGTATTTTAACATCTCTAAATTTAAATTTTCATGTTGGCTTGTAATGTTTAATTTTCAAGAAATTAAGGATACATACCTATAAATAAAAGGTTATTTTTTAAATTCAAAATATCTAGCAAGAGGTGAAATTTCATATGAGAAAATATTATTATCAAGGAATTCAAGAGACGATTTATAAGTGATATATTGCAAAAATCAAGACCTCAAGCATTAGGTTAAAGCCTTAAGCATCATGCATGTTTTTGGAGCTAACATTGTGATATAGATTTCAAAGATCAAGTGAAGCATTCAAAGCATCAATTCAAGCATTGAGATCCACATCCATTGAATCCATTTTATGCAGGATCAAGATCAATATTGCATGTTTACAATGGTTAATTCAAGGGTTTGGTGAGTTTCAACATAGCATTGTTCATTCATTATTCCATTCCTATTTCATTATTCCATTCCTATTTCATTATTTCAATTCAAGGTTTAATTACCCAAATCAGGTTTGACCAAGGAAAACCCCCATTCACCGAAAAAAAATCACCTCTTATATTTGTGTTGACGATTTTAGGTTGAAGAAGGATTGAAGATCTTCTGAAGAGCAAGATTGAAAAAGTTCTCAAAGATGTAAAAGTTGTCAAAATTATTGTTAATTCAAGGAAACTCACCTATAGGTCCAATTTTTGACTTTCTAACACTACAACCTAGATCAAACAGAAGCTACAGATTGACATCAAAGGATCCTAAAATTTGGCTAGAAACCTTTCGAAAGTGTTTTTTGGTGACTGGTACACATCACTTAGACCTTCTCAAATCTATACAAAGTTTAATGTTTTTTCAATATTGAGCTTTTTATTTATGTTTCAAGTCTTAATTCGCATGATTGAGTAGATTTTCTATTTTTAGTTTTTCTCCCAAAACTTTGTTCAGATTGAAACACCCATCCTCAAGTATAAGGAAATTAATAGATTCCCTCATTGAGTTGACTCACCTAAGGGTTGTAATATAATTCCTTGTGTGGATCTCATTTCCTAATGATATAATGGAAAATAGGTCTATATTTTGTGAACCCATTGAACACTAGGGAAATAGGTGTGCCTACCTTTTAGGAGATAGACAAATTTGGGGACCTAGTACTTCACACTTTACTTCATTAGGAAACCAAGATCCCTCAACCAAGAGACTCAATTGGGGAAAAGGGCCTTTGTGCTAGGTGGTTTCCTTAGGTGTGATTAAATAGTGGGTAGATCATGGTATTAAGTGAATTCTTAGAAAGAAAGAAATGGCAGTAATATGCAAATCTAACTATATGACCTAGAAAATGAAACTTAAAATAAGAATGGGAGATTGAGGATAAATAGAAAAACACTGAGAATACTGGAGATGTCCAAAACAAGGTCTGTAACTATGAAATTATAGCTTTTGATGTGAACTAGAACTCATACGATAGACTAGGCGATTTAGTCCTAGTCTAGGGTTTTTGGGTAGAATATGGAATCTCTTGGTGATTGTTTTGAATATGAAAAAATATAGAAAAAAGGATGTACTGGGACACATATGCCCAAACTATTGCAAAGTGTCCTGCTTTTTTGCAAAGTGTCCCAATAGTAGAATATTGAATTGAAACTTTGTGAGCCTTTGAGTATAGATTCAATAAGCAGTTTCCCACTAATTTCATGTAAATAAGTTGGATATCTTACTCTATATTTGAATTTTTTGTGAGCCTTGACAACTTCTTATGAAAACTTTTGTTACTTTTACAACTTTGCAATTTTGGTGAATTTGAAGGCTTCAAATCCACTTTTTCTTCAACCTATAAACTTGCAACATACAAGGAGAGGGAAAAAATGTTTTCTTTAAGGGAATGGGGGTTTTCCTTGGTCAAACCTTAATGAGAAATGAAGCATGAATGAAATGAAACATGAAGCATAAGATGAAACAATAGAACCTTATTTGAAACTTTGTAGATCTACAAACAAGCATGAAGTGGCCTCAATGGATGTACATCTTGATAATGTTTCTTGATGAAAGATAATGCCTTTGAATACTTGAGTTGATCCTGAACAATACATCACAACATTAGGCCAAAACCACATGCATGATGCATCAAGCCTTTGACATGATAATGGATCTTCATTGCTGCAATAATCTTCTAAAAATATGCCCTTGAATGCCTTCTTGAATGATCTTGAATACTCTCTAATGCTCTTTTGAAATATTAGTATTCTTGACTCAAAATTACCAAGTGAAACTAAGTGAAATAGCCTTATATTTGTACTTGTTTATGCCAAATTTCCCAAAATTACAACACTAAAAGCCAACATCAGATCTAGGATAATAAAATACTACCAAGAATTTGATTTAAATTAGGTCATGGTTAAATAAAGAATCATATGCCACCTTGAGCGTATGAGTCCCAATGCCTTAAACATGAGACACAAACTCCAAAAAGTGTCTTGTTTAATGTGAAATTTGAAATCAAGTCCCAAGACCTAGGTGGGACTCATACACCCAAGGTGGTGTATGAGTCTTAGATCACTAGATCTAGAACACATAACCTCAAACATTAAATTATGATTTTTCATTTGTTAAATGCCAAGATTATCCTTAGAAAAATGCATTTAATAAGGCTTGTGGATGTAAAATAAGACCAAATAAGGCACAGATAACCCCTATTAACTAATAAATACCTAGATTAGTGTGAAAGTGTAAAGATACACTTTAAAACACCCTAAATGAGACACAACTAGGTCCATTTAGTTTTAAATGGCCCTAAACTTAATGTAAATGTGTAAAACACATTACAACACTAAATCAAGGCAGCATTAGGTTCATTTTCATATTAATTATTCCAAAATTAAGTGAGGGAAAGGGGTATTTTTCCATCACTACACCCATCACCACACACACCACAACTTACCCACCAACTTTTCATTTTCTTTTGTTTCATTAGATGGTGAATAGGTCTAACTTTCTACATCAAAATTATGAAATTTGGAGTCTATTCAAACCCTAGATCTAGGATTTGAATTACTATACATATCATTGCATTTATTTTCATCGTATTTAGGATTCTTAACTTGCATTACTTTGCATCTCATCTAGGGTTTTAGGTTTGCATTTTTTCTTTATTTAAAATCTAAAAAATTCAAAAATTTCATCACTTTTGCAAAGTATTTACATAACATTGCATGATCAACAACTTAATAAAAAAATTGAATCAAAATTGCATTTCAAATTAGGTCTTTTTGCTTGTCATTTAGCATCATTTCACACTTGCATTTAGATTTGATTTTCTAGAAATCTAAAACTGTAACTACTTGTTTGCAACAAGAATTTGAAAACATAAGTATTAACTCAAAAATTTGTAATTGAATTTTTTAAAACCCTAAACAAAGAATTGTTCACCCATGGGTGAATGAGTCCCTGATCAGGGCTTTTTCTAAATTTCTAGGTATGAAAAACCCTTTGTCTGCATTTTCTATTTCTATATTTAGGTCGTTGTTTTAGTTTCCAAAAATTTATGTTTTCTGCAAAAATTCACATCAAGGTTAATTGGTCAAATTCAAGTGCATTTCAAAATCAAAATTGGAATCAAAAGACATCATTTTCAATTTTTTTCATACTATAATCAACATATATTATCTTGTTTATAATCTAGAAACTGCTATCTTTTGCATTAAATTTCTTATTTTTGAGTGCTTGTTGCATTTATCTTGTGCCTACTATCCATTTTGGGTGCACCTTAGGTTTGGTGAAACTTGTATGAGCTTCACAACCTGGTGTCCTATTGTCAATACTGTCATGAGATGTAGTTCGAGACTCATGTCATCTCTCGATACATCACTTGTCATGGATCTTTCATTTCCAACTCTTTCAATAATAGGGTTGAAACTACTCAACCCACCATGGACCATAACTTTGATGCTTCATTTCCTATGACAAACCCTTCACCCATTTCCTATAAGAGACCATGAGATAACAAAACAAGTCCCATTATAACTCCTAAAACCAAACAAGTCTATAAATCTAAAACGAAAGTGGTTGAACAACATCCCTTGGTTACATGTGTTCCTCCCTCATAGGAAGAAAGAAACCTATGGTTGATAAAGCCACTCCTACACAATTGTAACTTGGAAACCAAACAAAAAGAAACCGAAATGTTAGAGAGCATAGGTGGGGATTGTTGGCAAGAGAAACTACACAAGTCATATGGTGTTTTCATTGATGGAAACCCTAGTCAGTTATTTGATCCACACATCATCATTTGATCATATCAGAAGTTGGATCAAAGTTTTGTGATTAACTATCAAGCAAGAACAAAGCATCTAATAGAATTGTGTGCATCAATTGATATACAATTTTTTGTTATTATTTTGAGTTTTGAATCTCAAGGAAGATATTTTGGTAAATGATCTTTGTTATTCTTTAATCTGAGAGCCTCATATTGATTCATGTGCAAGTTAGGATCTATCTAGTTGATTAATTTCTTGTTTAATAATGCATGAAGGCTTACTAAGTGAATATAGCCATTGTGAATATTTGAGGAGCAATTGTTTAAGTGTTTTTATGTTCAAGCATGTTGATTTGGGTCCTCACTATGTTGTGGCTGACTTTGGTTGGAATGCATTGAAAATTAATTATGGAGTGAGCCGACAATTTGTAAATATTTTCTATTTTGTTGAAGCTAACATATAGCGATTAATTCTTTAGTTGCAGATATATATAAGTGATTGATTATATCATTTTGATATATGTATGAAGTATTTTGATGTATGATATGAATGTCAAAAAGGGTTGTAGAGTGACTATGCATAGTTTTACTCGTGCATAAAATATTTTTGTGATGTGAGTTGAAGAATAAAGAGCAGAAGAGTAGAATTAGACAGAAGGTTATGTGTAGGATCATGATGGGCCAAAAAGTGGCGATATGATGGGTATGTGTAGGGTGTGTGGCTGATGAATTTTTTTGTACCCAAAATTGATGAAACAAAAATGGATTTTAAAGGAGATTCTTAGATTTCCACAATCAATATAAATTATTCTTTACTTTGAATCTAATAAATAATTATTATTCATTTTCTATTTGAATTACAACTAAAGTCCTGATTGATAGGTTGATTGAAAAACATCTATAACTTTCAAACGGTATCACATTTTTTGAATCTAAAACATGCATCACATTCTATGTTTTGCATGTACTATAATATTAAAAAAAATGAATTTTATGAACTTTTGACCAAGTTAAGGCGGTCAGACATGCAATTTTTTGTATTTTTTAAAATTTGTGATAAAAAATTCATAATTAATTATCTACTTAGAAAAAAATTACAAAAAAATATGCATAATATCGAGACATGAGTCTTCTACTTATATGTAAAATATTATAAAAAAAATATTATCATTTTATTGTGGTTAGGGTGGTTAGACAAACACCTACTTCTTATTTTTTCCCTAAAATTTAAGTACTACTTCATTGAAATTTTAAATTTTCACCAAATAGATTTCTTTAAAAAAATAAAAAATCTAATAGTTTATAAACTACATTCAATTTTCTATAGATTCTATTCTTACGTATTTTTGAAATAATATAGATAACTTATTCAATTTTTTACGTCAAGTTTCCTAACTCTAATTTTTCTACATTTTTGGCCACTTAAGGGCCTTTTTTTCCATGATGATCCTACAAATACCCAGAAGGTCAAGAATTTGATTGATGAGCTTAACCAGAACTGTAATAAGGAATTTGTAGATGTTATTTTCTCAGTTCAAATATTTGGATGTTATCCAAATACTTTTATAAGGCAATAAGCCTTTCTATTTTTGAGCAATTAGCTCTAGGCAGTGCACCTGAATGGAAGTGTATACCCATTTTTGTAAACATCTTTTTGAGTATACTCAAATCATATTGTTGATTGACCTCCACTGTGGAAACCCTAATAGGGTTTCTACATAAAGATCCTTGTGTTATGGTGTTGTGGTTGTTTTTTTTTATGTTCATGCATCTTTCTTTTGGTTGAATTTTATAAGTTCTTTAAAGATCAGATTAATAAGATTAAAAATTGTAGAAGACTGATTCACCCCCCTTCTTAGTGTTCCTTGATTCCAACAATTGGTATCAGAGGCTAGTTCCTTGAAAGAAGTTTAAAAGCTTGGGGAAGATCTAGGAAAATGTTTCAATTGATTCAAGCAGTCTTCAACAACAACTTTTGGTGGTCCTAGATGATCTTTGGGGGTATGTGCATGATCATGATGGACTAAAAATTGACAATATGATGGGTATGTGGCTGACGACCTTTTTACCCAAAATTGATGAAACAAGAAGGGTTTTTAAAGGAGATTCTCTTCCACCAATATAAATCATGTTTTAATTTGAATTTAATAAAGTAATTATTATTCATTTTATTTGAATTATGACTAAAGTCTTGATTGATAAGCTAATTAAAAATCTATAGATTTCAAATGGTATCACATTTTTTGAATCCAACATTCTGCATTGTTTCACATTATAGGATTAAAAAAATAAAAAATTGAATTTCCACAAAGTTTTGACCAAGTTAAGGTGGTCGCATACAAGTTTTTATATAATTTAAAAGTTCTAATAAAAAATTCATAATTAATTATTTAGGAAAAAATTACAAAAATATGCATCACATCGATACATAATTCCTCTACTTATATCTAAAATCTTATAAAAAAATAATTATCATTTTATTGTGGTTAGGGTATTCAGGACACTACTTTTTCCCCTGAATTTAGTACTACTGCATTGAAATTTCAAATTTTCACCAAATAGTTTTTTTTCTTTAAAAAACCTAGTATTTTAGAAACTACATTCAATTTGTTATAGATTATATTCTTTACTTATTTTTTGAAATAATATAGATAAATTATTCAAATTTTTACATCATGTTGCCTAACTTTGATTTTTCCACTTAAGGGCTTGTTTTTTCCATGATGATCCTGCACATACCCTTCCCTTGACTCATTGATTTTATCTTTAAATGATTGAATGAACTTCTTAGCATTCTTGAGACTCACCTATAAATCCTGGACTTCAGATTTTGACTAATAGAGGGGTATGTGCAGGATCATCATGGAAAAATCAAGCCCTTAAGTGGCAAAAAAATCAGAAAAATTAGAGTTATGAAACTTGATGTAAAAAACTAAATAAGTTATCTATATTATTTCAAAAATATGTAAGAATAAAATTTGTAGCAAATTGAATGTAGTTTAAACTACTAGATTTATTTTTTATTTTTTAAATCTATTTGGTGAAATTTTGAAATTTAAATGCAATAGTACTTAAATTTCAGGGAAAAAATAAGTAGGTTTTTCTCTGACAACCCTAACCGAAATAAAATGATAATATTATTTTATAATATTTTAGATATAAGTAGAGGACTCATGTCTCGATGTCATGCATATTTTTTGTAATTTTTCAAGTAAATAATTAATTATGATTTTTGTATTACAACTTTTTAAAAATATAAAAAACTCGTATATCTGACCACCTTAACTTGGTCAAAACTTCTTGAAATTCCATTTTAGTTTTTTAATCCTATAGTATGTGAAGTATAGAATGTGACGCATGTTTCAGATTCAAAATGTGAAGCATAAAATGTGATACCGTTTGAAAGCTATATTTTTTTTTCAATCAGCCTATCAATTAGGACTTTAGTCGTAATTCAAATAGAAAATGAATAATAATTATTTATTAAATTCAAAGTAAAGCATAACTTATATTGATGGAAGGCTGAGAATATCTTTTAAAAACCCTTTTTGTTTCATCAATTTTGGGTAAAAAATAGTCGTCAGCCACATACCCTACACATACCCATCATACCGCCATTTTTTAGCCCATCATGATCCTACACATACCTGGAAAGGAGAAAGGAACTATGCAATCAACTTAAGTAGAAAGAAAGTAAAAGCATTGAAGATGAAATGAGTCAAGCCCTAAAGGAAAAGAAAAAAGAGTGTGGAATGTTTTCCAGCTCAAAAATGTTGTTCTAAAGTATGAGATGGAATCTATTATGATGAGAATGACAAAGGAGACTGATGACAGGAAGAAGAACGAAGAGAAGCTTGCTCAGTCCTTGAAAGAAAAATTTGAAGAATGCAGCTGAATTACTAATGGATTCAATCAATTGAATCTTGAATTGGAACAATCCAGAAATAATGAAGAAGAGCTTGAAAAGTAGATTGTTGATCTTAGAGATGAATTAGCTACTGCAAATGAATTCAAGGAGAAGTTCAAGATTAGCTCAACCAAGCTTGATGAACTAATTAAAATTCAGAGGACTGTTGGTGAAAAATGAGGTCTTGGATATGAGGAAGGAGAAAGTTCCAGATCCAGACAAAGGAGATTCGGGCAAGGAAATTCGATGAACAAAGTTGGAAGGTATCCAGTAAGACAACCTAATGCTCAAAGGTTTAATGGTTATTGTTTTGCTTGTAATGAATTTGGTCATATGGATACTCAATGTAGAAGTAGAATGAATTCACATGGTCCATCATTTTTTGGTCAGTGTTTCAATTATAATAAGTATGGTCATAAGTCAAATAAATGCAAAAAATATGATGAATTGTAACTTTTATAGAGATGTCAGATGTTATACATGCAATAGATTTGGCCATATTTCTAACCAGTGCAGATCAAGAGAAAATCAATGGAACAACCGATCTAGATAAAGAAATGTGGTGTGCTACAATTGCAACAAATCTAGTCACAATACTAGATTATGTAGATGCAAGAAAGGTCTGATAAATCAAGGGAAAAACATGTAGAAGGATGAAAAGAGAAAATGAAAAGTTACAATAGATGAGACCAGGAAGAAAATGAAGAAGATATGGGTGACGAAGAGTCCCTCTATTGAAGGAAATGATTCCACACCAGACCTAGATTTGGTAATTCCTCTGGGAATTAGTTTTAGGCCTCTGGCCTAGGGGGAGCTATCAAGAAAATCTCTTAAACCCCCTGCTGGTAGCTGGTATTGAGATGTGGATGAGTGCAGTGATTGCATTGATGATCTACAGATGTTGTTGAAATAGTTGGAGAGAGTATTCATGTAGAATTGAAGGTCCACAAAAGAGTTATCCTTCACAGTGTATGGAAACAGGGTATTTGGATGAGTTAGGGAAAAATCATTTATTGCGACAAAAAATTAGGTGTGTGAATGATAAAAGGTCATTTGTATTCTTCATTTGTCACTTTTCACTTTGAGAAGAAGAAATTTGGAGATTTTTGAAGTGAACTTTGGTGAAGTTTGGTGAAGATTCAAGTGTGAAGGCAATTCGGTGATCAAACCTTAACCGGGTGAAAAGGTATTTATCAAAAAAAAATTGTGAACTTGTGAATTTGTGAAATGGATGTGTAAGGAAAGCCTAAGGATGTGGAACAAACTTTCCTAATGTCAAAAATCAGAGAAGAAAATAGATATGTCTTTAAATTTTACAATTATAATACATTAAGATGCACATGAAAGGAATAACATAATGAAGAAATAAACTCAAACACAATTGACACCAAATTTACGTGGGAAAACCATTATGGGAGAAAAACCCACCACACCAGAAAAAATCACTTGTATTACAGTAATCAAATTACATACAACTTACAGACTCTCCTTCCAAATGTCAATAGTACAACAACATTTCCCTCATCAATCTCGTACAAAATAAATTTTGATCAATCTATGTTATGTCTCACTGTTACAATTCATATACATCATATAATGAAAAAACATTAACACATCATTCGATCATCCAACCATCAAAAACTCTCGAACCCCTTCACAGTTATAGTTTGTTACAATGTACAACAACAACCATGAATCACTTTTTCTTTGTACAATTGATTCAGTTCAACTTCCTCTATAAAGAAACTGTCGAACTTCCCAGTCATTCAAACAGCCACCTTCCAAGTCAGCAATGTCCTCCACTTAATGGCTTACACCTCAGCAGTCCACCAAGTCCATGCTATTCACTTTACACCATGCTACCACTGCATACTCAATAGGCTCCCGAGGGGTGGCAGTATATTGTGCTAGCTCCAGACAGGTCAAGGGCTCCTGCAAGTATCGTAGTAACAACACTACCACTAGACTGTTGACAAGCTTCTGTGGTATGGTAGTATACACTGCACTACTGCTACACATCCAGTGAACTCCTATGGTATGGTAGTAACCACACTATCACATTGAGTAGTGTAAAGATACCCAAGGTATGGCAGTATCCACCACACTATCACTCAATATCTAAGAGGCTCTTGTGGTATGGTGGTAACCACACTACCTCTCCTCTCTCTCAACCTCCTAGTAGTATAGAGGTGCAAGCATGAACTTAATACTTAAGAATTCTTTGTTGCTCAGTGACAAAACCAGGGTTATACCAATGAGTTTGAGACACATATTCTCAACAGGCTGCTCTATTGGTAGTTGATATCAAGGATAGACCCCATCCAAAATTCAAGTGGCATCCTTTCAAATCTGTTGAGACTGAGCCCCTAGGTGCATTTTTCTCTGTTTCGTGAGGTGTCTTGCATATTGAATACATTAGGGCATACATTCATGCAAATATTGAGTAGTTAGGGAGATCACAATTGTTGAATTTTTACTCACATCATATAGTTGGAGAAGTTTTCAAGGTAAAATCAAAATTCAAAACCCTAGAGGAGAAGAAATTCACGTAGATTGTAAAATTTCCTATGTTTGAAGAAAATGAGTGGGTCTAGTATATTTTGAGTTGAGTTCATGCTAAATTTATGTGGTTGAGTAAACCTTTTCATATTACAAAAGAATCCATAAGCGTTGTTACTGGCTTAAATTCCTCTGGTGGGTTGTTGATCTTGAAGTCCATGAAGAATCAGATAGTTACTAATGCAACCAGTTATGTGTTTGATAAAAAAGCTATGACAATTGATGATATCATTGAAGTGGATGTCAAATTTTCATCTATGGTCATTTGTTACAAGATCTATCATTCCAGCTAAGATAATTCTATATCCGGTACAACTATTTATGCAACATATCAGATTGTGAAGGATAATGCATAGTATGATCTATGTGAATTACTCTGGATCCAGTTAATGGAGAATCTTTGTAAGATCAAGAAAGATTAGAAAAATTCTTTCAAATATGGTAATCTATTGTTGTGTTTGTTCTTTTACTTCATGAATGAAGTTTCAAGATTTTGAAAAGTTCAATAGCAAGGTAATAAGCCTATAGCTATTCAAATTAGAGATATCTTGCACATAGTTGGTGATAGTTAAACAAGGAAAATTTCAATCTGGGGTTATTTCAGGAACTTTAAAAATGAAATGCAAGAAAGATAAAGAATTCCTACTTCTATTATGGAGAAGGGCACAATTTTTTTATGGTTGATATTGATCAATGCTTGATGGAAGCTACAAATACTGGAACAGTTTGGATTATGCTAGTGAGCTATGAAGTTGAGGAGAACATCTTGGAATTATATGCGCAACATCTGTTGAGTAAACCTCAGGATCTGGTAGAAGAGAGATTTGGAACTTATGAAGAAAAATATATGCAAGTACATGAGTAGTTGAAGAAACCTATGATAGACTGGAGAGTAAGGAAGTAATTGGAATCCTTTGTAGAGGTCATGGGTATAACTGCAAAAGCTATGAGAGAAGCTAGAAGAAAGAGAGAAGAAGTTGAAGCAGGAAAGTTAGCTAGAACTGAATCTGCTAGTCCAACAACATCCTTTGCCCAAACTAGATCTACAAGAAGCTCTACTCTCTCACTTGATCCTGCAAAGAAGTCAAATCTTATGAAAGTTCAAGTAAAGACATCCAGGAGAGAAGGAAAAAGGAAGAAGGACAAGAGCACAATAGTTTATGTTGTTGTTTCTAAAGATGAAGAGACTGAATATGACGAAGAGAGATAAGATAAATCAAGCAAAAGGGAACAAAGGAAATAGAAGCCTCTAAGGACAAGCCCTCTAGTGAAGAGAAAGGAAAGAAAAAGTTGAAAATAGACAAATTAGGTATGTGTATAAAAGAGGTGGAGAAAGCATTGATTAAAGATGGTAATCTTAGGCCTCTTTGTGAATGGTATGACATCTTTGATAGTGTCGGTCAGAGAGTTCTTGAGGAAGCTTCAATAAAGTACTTGAATAATTTTAATATGACTCTTATTGAAATAATGTCTACATTACCCAAAAGTCTATATGAAGTTTTGGAAATGAGAAGAGTGAGTGCAAGGACAGAAGAAGAGAAAATGAGAGAATGGATACTTGTTGATTTGTGTCTGGTGATGTCATTACAAGAAATGAAGAATATATTGAATGAAACAAAATGGGATTTCAAGAAAATAACAAGGGTGAACAAGCTAATTATTGGTCTGACTAAAGAGGTTGCAAAGGATACTAAGAAAATCCTTAAGGAATTTCTGCTAAAGAATAGATACAATGTTGTTTCTGAAGGAGTGTATGATGAAGATGTCTCATCTTGTCTGGTAGTAGAAGAGGGAAAAAAACATAAATTTTAGGACACTCTAATTCCTCTAGATATACATGATGCTGAAATTCCCATGGAGACTGAAGCCCCTAAGGTTGTGTCAGTTGAAGAAGAGATTCCTGAAGCCATGCAAGAATTAGTGATTGAAGAGAAGAAGGATGAAGTGAAGGAGATTTTTGTGGAAGCAAGAGACACTACTAAGGTAGTGAAGGATTTTTTGGAAGAGAAACAAGAAGAATTTGATCTTGAATGGATTAGAGGTCCTATCAATTTGGCTACTTTGTCTCCCATTAAGAAACTGAAAGTTGCATCATTTGCACAAGCCAAGGCAAGGGAAGAAATTCTAAAATCACATATTGAAGATAGTGAGTTGCTGAATCTTGCATCCGATATTTTGGAGAAGATCATTCCTTCATATGTTAATGATTTATCGGATTCTCCATCTGGTCAGCTGAAGAAGCTTGTTAATTCTGTAAGTACTCATTTTGAATCACTTGAGAAGTTAGCTATGGATAAGGTTCAAAAGGAGTTTGATGCTAAAAGGTTCAGTAGGTTGAAAGGGATGATAGCTAATGATAAATATTTGTTAGCTACCTATGTGAAGAATATTCAAGGTGCTTTATCTGAAGGAGGAAAGATATATTAGTCATGTCTATCTTTATCTAAGTTCACTGAGGACATTGAAAAGAAAATGAGAGAATGTGAGAAACAGTTAGCATATATCACTCAAGAATTTGATCCTCTAACCATTTATGTTGGAAAGCAAGAAGGTCAAGTCATATCCCTACTTGAAAAGATCAAAATTTTGAAGCATGAAGAAGGAAAAATGGTTGAAATGGTTTGTGAGCTTAGAGGACTAATTGGTCCTAATATGGAAACAATGTTGAGTGCATTTAAGGAAGCACAAGATGCTATGGCGGTCAGTGATTTGGCGAACCTTGAATTATCAGAGATGCAATCTTACTTATTTTGTGGTCACATGACTATTTTGGAGAGTCTCAAGAAGAATTGGGACACTTTTTTAACTTGTTGAAGAACAATTTTGAAGATCTATTCAAGTTTATGTAAGTTGTAGAAGCCTGTTTGCACATATGCAGTTTAAAGTTTTTGTTTGATTTTTGGTATGCAGATTTCTGCCTTTCCCATTGATGTCAAAGGGGGAGAATGGGATAGTGAAAAATGCCTTAATTATCTCAAGGTGGGCATTGTGTTTTTGGAGTTTTGAAGGTTGTCAGTGTATTCATGTTGGTACTTATCTGACACTATCATTTTTCACTAAGTGTTGCCATCAATGCCAAAGGGGGAGATTGTTGGAAAGAGACACTGTACAAGTCATCTAGTGTTGTCACTCATGGCAACCCTAGTCATTTATTCGATCAACACATCATCATTTGATCATATCAGAAGTTAGATCAATTTTTTGTGATTAACTGTCAAGCAAGAACAAAGCATCAGACAAAATTGTGTTCATCGATTCATATACAATTTTTTGTTATCATTTTGAGTTGTGGATCTTAGGGAAAATATTTTGGTGCATGATCTCTGTTATTATTTAATCTTAGAGCCTCATATCGATCCATGTGAAATTTAGGAGATCCAGTTGGTTAATTTTTTGTTTAACAATGCATGAAGGCCGACTAAGTGAATATAGTCATTGTGGATATTCAAGGAGCAATTGTTTAAGTGTTTTATGTTTGAGCATGTTGATTTTTTTCCTCACTATGTTGTGGCTGACTTTAATTGGTACGCATTGAAAATTAATTATAGATTGAACTGACATTTTGTAAATATTTTCTATTTTGTTGAAGCCGACATATAGTGATTAAATATTTAGTTGTGCGGTATGTGCAAGATCATCATGGAAAAACTAGGCACTTAAATGGCAAAAAAATTAGAAAAATCAAAGTTAGGCAACTTGACATAAAAATTTGAATAAGTTATCTATATTATTTCAAAAATATGTAAGAATAAAATTTGTAGCAAATTGAATGTAGTTTCTAAACTACTAGGTTTGTTTAAAAAAATAATCTATTTGGTGAAAATTTGAAATTTCAATGCAGCAGTACTTAAATTTTAGGGAAAAAATAAGAAGTAGGTGTCTGTCTGACTACCCTAACCACAATAAAATGATAATATTTTTTTATAATATTTTTTATATAAATAGAGAACTCATGTCCCGATGTGATCCATATTTTTTTGTAATTTTTTTCCAAGTAAATAATTAATTATGATTTTTGTATTGCTACTTTTAAAATATATAAAAATCTCCTATGTCTTACCACCTTAACTTGGTCAAAACTTCATGAAATTCAATTTTTATTTTTTTAATCCTATAGTATGCAAAGCATAGAATGTGACACATGTTTTGGATTTAAAAAATGTGATATCGTTGAAAGTTGTAGATGTTTTTCAATCAATCTATCAATCAGGACTTTAGTCATAATTTTAATAGAAAATAAATAATAATTACTTATTAAATTCAAAGTAAAGCATAATTTATATTGGTGGAAAGCTGGGAATCTCTTTTAGAAACCCTTTTTGTTTCACCAATTTTGGGTAAAAAAAAAATTCATTAGCCACATACCCATCATATTGCCACTTTTTGGCCCATGATGATCCTGCACATACCCTGTGGATATATATAAGTGATCGATTATATCATTTTGATATATGTCCGAAGTGTGTTGATGTATGATGTTAATTTTAAAATGGTTATAGAACGATTATGCATAGTTTCACTTGTGCATAAAATATTTTTGTGATGCAAGTTGAAGCAAACAAAAGGTCAAGAATTAGATTGATGAGTTTAACCAGAACTGTATTTAGGTATTTGTACATGCTACTTTCTCAGTTCAAATATTTGGATATTATTCAAATACTTTTGTAAGGTAGTAAGCCTTTTCTGTTTTTAAGTAGTGAGCTCTAGGTAGTGCACCTAAATGCAAGTGCATTCCCATTTTGTAAACATCTTTTTGAGTATACTTAGATCATATTGTGGATTGACTTCCACCATGGTTTTTCCCCTAACAGGGTTTTTTTTTTATGTTCATGCATCATTATTTTGGTTGAATGTTATAAGTGCTTTGAAGATCAGATTAATAAGATTAAAAATTGTTGAACACTGATTCACCCCCCCTCTCAATGTTCTTTGATTCCAACAAGGACCTCGTGCTATTGCTCATCTATTACAAAAAAAATATGAATCAACAACTAAAGAAAAAATAGAAAATCAATCAATACATGATGATTCTACACATTTTGTAAAACATGAAACCTCTATACCTTGATCACAACAAGAAGAAGCACCTTCCATGGATATTATCATTAGACCTCTTGTTGTGATTAACTTGGTTGTTGATGATGAGACTGCTAACTTTGATGAAGAAGTGCATAATGAGCTAAATTTATTGTTTTCCTCTTCCATGAGCTTCAATGATAGCAACCGCACAATGGTCCTCCTAGAAAGAGTGACTCACCATGTGTTGAACCTGGTAATGTTCCTAGTATGACACTTATTGTTGTCCCTTTGGCTAGTTATCTACCTTCCACATATGATAAACCATATTGGGATGCGAACAAATTACTATAGGTTGAATCACATGTGCCTTACTAGTCTTTTTTATTTTTCTTCTTTTTATGTTTTTTTTGTGTGATTGCATGTGTGTATTGTAATCCATCATATTGTTATGTTTGATATGTCTTTAAGTTCATTCCTCTATTTGTACCTACATTCTTCTATATGTCATAAAAATTTATATTTTCTTTTGTCTTCTGTTTTCCTTTAAGGGATGATGCAAGGCATCGAGACATTTAGGTCTCTTCCATGTTGACCAAAAATATTTTCTTTATTTTCACTATCTATGTGTCATTCTTATAGTATGAGTATTTGGGGGATGATGACATTTTTGAGCTCTATAATAACATTTGATCAAAGACATACATTAAACCTGAATCCATGGATCCCTTGTGTGTTATTTTGGGATTTTATTTGAGGGAAACCCCTTTGCATGATGTAGCTTCATTTGGAAACATATGTTTGACATAGGGTTTTTAGCTAGTAAGATCTCATGTCTTCTTTATGGTTTAGAATTTATCATTTGCTACTTTAAAGTAATTGCTCATAGCATGGTGTTTGACAATTTCTTTAAAGTGGGGAAATACATTGGAAATATCATTTTTTACTATAACTTATGTTTCAAAGTGTGGTATTTACAATTCATGTGATGTGTCTTCTTCTTGGAAATATTGGGTTTGATGTCCTCTAATATTGTGACCTTTTCAAGCATATGACATTCCTCTTAGTGGTAATGCTACACATTTCATTCCATAAGTTGTGAATCTTCTATCTTTGACTAGTCCTCTCTTGGATACATTAAGCATGATGTTCCCTAAGATGAGACCTTTCATGAACTAATTAAAACCCTTATGAATATCTTGTTTTCATTTATTTTCATAAGTTGTTAGCATAACACAACTTTCTAACCTTGTGAATCTCGAAGCTACAACCCTTTTCATGGCCACCAAGTATTACACACCTTGCTTGATAGTGGGGCCATGTTTGTTCATAAGTGTCTAGCATAACACAGCTTGCTAAGCCTTATGAAGATTGAAGTTCATATTGTGCATGGAACATTGTAAAAGTTATTAGGAGGTATAACTTTGGTATGGATAGTTCAATGGGATCCTAATAAGATTCTATCATTGGCCACTTTTATGCGCTCACCAAGTGGACAACAGATTTTACTAGCCTGTGTGAATGTGTATTGTTGTTTGTAAAGTGCACAATAGGTTTCACTTGTAAAATTTTTGGAGAAATAGCTAAGGCTTGATCCACATTGAGTTGGACAAACAATTGAGGATTGATCCACCCATTTTCTTTTTTTTTTGTTTATCTTTCTTTGAGTCTTTGGCATTGTATCTTTGTGTATCTTGTCTTACTATTGCATATTATACATCTTTTTTGTGTCCCTTTGTGCTTGTGTTGGTTTGCCATGGGATTTTAATCTTGGGGGCTTTCCCACCTCCTTGATCTTTTTCATCCTATCTTACTAACTTTTGTACACTTGGACCCCCTCTTGGTGCATATTTGTCTAATTCAATGTGATTTTGATGCAAGGTCATCCTCTCACTAAAGTGGGGGCTAAATTTAGTGTAGAAAAATGTACTTTACATTTTCACATTTTGTTTGGGCCCTATTAATTAAAAATGGATTAATTATTCCTTAATAAGCCCTATTTTATATCTACAAGCCTAATAAATTACATTTTTTGAAGAGGAAACTCGACAATAATTAATGCCAACACATAACACTTTACCTTAAGCAATGTGTGTTCTAGGAATAGGGACCTAGGACCAATACACCCATGGGTGAATTGGTCCTCCCTAGACCTTTGGGCCTAAATTTAAATTATGTTTTTGGTGGTATTTTAACATCTCTAAATTAAAATTTTCATGTTAGCTTGTAATGTTTAATTTTAAGGAAATTAAGGATACATGCCTATAAATACAAGAATATTTTTTCAATTCAAAACATGTACCAAGAAGTGAACTTTCATATGAGAAAATATATTATTATCAAGGAATTCAAGAGTAAATTTATAAGTGATCTATTGCAGCAATCAAGATCTCAACAAAGTCTTAAGTATCATGCATGTTTTTGGAGCAAACATTGTGATATAGGTTTCAAAGATCAAGTCAAGCATTCAAAGCATCAATTAAAGAATCAAGATCCACATTCATTGAATTCGTTTCATGCAAGATCAAGATCAATATTGTAGATTTCCAAAGGTTGATTCAAGGGTTTGATAAGCTGGAACATAGCATTGTTCATTCATCATTCCTTTCCTATTTCATTATTTCAATTCAAGGTTTAATTACCCAAATGGTGTTCGACCAAGGAAAACCCCCATTCACCAAAAGAAAACATTTTTTTCTCTCTTGTGTTTGCGTTCTAGATTTTAGGTTGAAGAATGATTGAAGATCTTTTGAAGAGCAAGATTGAAAAAGTTATCAAAGTTGCAAAATTTGTCAAAGTTGTCGTCAATTCATGGAAACTCACCTGAAGATCTTATTTTTGACTTTCTAACACTGCAACATGGATCAAACAAGACCTACAAATTGACATTAGAGGCTCCTAAAATTTTGTTGAAAACCCTGACAAAAGACCCATTTTCCCATGGGCGAATGAGTCCCAGACAACCTTCTGAAAGTTCTTTTTGGTGACTAGTACACAACACTTAGACCTTCTTAGATCTGTAGAAATTTTTATGTCTCTACTAATATCAAGCTTTATATTATTGTTTCAAGTTTGAATTGGCATGATTGAGTAGATTTTCTATTTTTAGTTTTTCTCCCAAAAGTGTTGTTTAGGTTGAAACCCCTATCCTTGAGCATAAGGAAGTTGATCAATAGATTCCCTCATTGAGTTGACTCACCTAAGGGTCATAATTCAATTCTTTGTGTGGATCTCATTTCCTAATGAAATAAATGAAAAATAGGTCTATATTTGGTGAACCCATCACCACACATACCCTACTTACAAACTTACCTTCCATTTTCCATTGTTTCACTCCCTCTAAAATTTTAATTAAAAATTATTATCATGAAATTTGGGTCATCTATTCCATAAAAATCTAAACCCTCCATTTATCCTCACCAAATCTATAAATGTATACTTTCACAAGCCATTTTCAAGATAAGAAAAGAATCCAAATAGGTACATTTTTTCACATATAGGATTCCCAAGAGGGACCTAACATCAAGATCATTGTGAGCACATCCACATAAACATTAGGTTTCCATTGGTTGTATTTTTTAATTCAAATTTATCTACTTATTTTTATCAATCTAAGGTAGTGTATGATTATAATTAAGATTATTTTTTGTAAGAGTTTTTTATTTCATTTTTATTTATTTTTACACAAGAGAAACCATACCTTATTTTTTGATTTCCTCAAAAAATTATTACTAATTTTATCTACTAATGCAAAACCAAGAAACCTCCTTTAAACAAATAAAAATACTATGTATGAAATAGTGTATTTAGACCAAAAATTTCTCCAAAAATTATGTGAAATTTAAGTTCATACTAAAATCATGGCAATGCAAAAATAGTAATATATAACTCAAAAAATGATTTCAAATAATGTCTTACATAAGACTTTGAAAACCATACAACATTAGGTCATACAAATAGATAGAACAAATAAATCTATAAAATAGTTCCAACCACTTATTCTTTCTTTATATCATACTATTAATTTTCCATCACCCTTTATATAAGCCTATAATGAATTTTATACTAACATGTCATTATTTAAATATGTATTTGATTGAAACCTCAATGTTCAAAAAAGAATACCTAGCTACCAATTATATACTTTAAGAGACGCCATTAATGAATGCAATTGAATGTAATGGACATCTTCATTCAATAAAATTTCACCAAAATATTAGTGATCCCATCAAGACATGGATTCACATGTGAGGATATGTGAATATTTTTTTATTGGCACCTCAATATTATATAGTAATCCCTAATGGTTTCAAATCTAGAATTAGGTACCAATGTACTACCTAAGCATGGTAATAATGTTATATCCAAGGCCTATTTCATTGAAATAGGATGTGTTGGTGCATTAGTTTATTTGATGAATAGGAGAATCGTATAACCCTCAATGATTTTCTAAAATGCAGTGTAACTAAATTATATAAATAGAAGAATGAAAAATTAATAAGTGTTTGAATTTTAAAGAAATACTCTTCAATTAGGGTGACATATTTTTGTATTTTACTATAATTTTAGTGATACACTTTTTTTCAAACTATTTTTGGGTTGTCTCTTTTATTTCTCTTTAAATTGATAGAATGAGATACTTATTTGATGTGTTGATTTTTAGGTATACAAGTTCTAGAAAATTAAGGAGATAAATTTGCTGCATATGTTTTTTTATTAAAATTAATATATACATTAGCATATATTTGATGGTAGAATTTATTTTAGAAATATCTCTCTGTATACATCTGGTATCACGTGTCAAATTATCATTGTTTGTTTATTTATTTTTTCTATTATATAATTTCACACTATTTCATAAATGGCTAATCTAATGGTGTATTAAGAAAGTGAAATTTGCATACACAATGAAAAGCTAAAATTTGTAGTACTGTAACTTATTTTGCAAATAATTTATATGGTTTCAAAATCAAAAATATATAACTCAAATATACCCTTGTCTTTCATAAATTTAAAATTCAAATTTTGCCAACTAGCAGATTTTTTTTTCCATAGCTTACTAAGTATATTTTTTGTAATAATTTATGTTTAAATTAAGGCAAGTATAGGAAGGGCCCATACCAAATTACAAGGTAGCCAAGAAGGAAAAAAAAATATTCTTATAATAAGTGAGACTAAAATAAACAAGATAAAAGCAAAGGAGAGAAAATATTGAAATGACCAAAAAATGCTTTTGACCAAACTAATGAGTCATGAATGAGTTCTGAAAGGAACCCTTAACCTTTAAGACTAGGCAACTAAATGGGATGTCCTACCAAATTTTGGAGAATAAATCTCAACTAAAGGATTCTCAAATACATCAAGTTTTATTTTTCCTTTTTTAGGAACAATCTATCCATATCAGTGAAGTTTTTCTTTATGGAATCCAACACCTTCCCTTTGTCCATAGAATGAGGAAAAAATGTAATGGGTAGTCTACCAAAGAGGTAGGCTTAAGGGTGTCCAAAAATCCTTCACACCTCATCTTGAGTGTCCTTTGATAATTGAAAAGGATTCATAAATAGTTCCCTTCTCCAAAACACCTAACTTGGATTACTAGTTGATACTACTTGGTAAAGCTTTATCCATTTCAACACAAAAACAAAACCTAGAGAAAAGGAAACTTTTACTAGATTTGGTATTTATTTTCAATGACAACCCATTGACCAATAGCATTATCTATACCTTGGTTGGTACATTCATCCCAAAATTCTAGTTGGACCTTGGGAATATTAAACCAAATAATAGTCATATTCACCTTGGTAGTGTGCCATATAAAAATGACCCCTTCTCATTTTCATGGTCTTTTAGGCATTTCTTCGCGATGTTTGGTCCATTTTGCTTTATTTAATGTTACAATGTGGCTTGAACATTCACATTATGTCCTTAGAATTTAAATTATGGCATCTTGTGAAGGTGTTGTGAAGTGTCGTAAAACATTTTCACAGTTTTCTAGACTCTATTCATTAAAATTCACCTAAAAATCACCTTTTCATCACCTATCAAGTCCTATTTTGAAATGTTCTAAAGTCTTGTAACAATATTTCATGCTTTTCTAGGCTTAATTTCACTATTTACACCTTTCTTATGCTTTATTTGACCCCTTTATGCCCTTATAAGGCTTAATTAAGTGTGGTTTTGAATGTAAACCTGACAAACAAAATTAAATGCAAGATAATTCCCAACACCTACATTCAAGTCCAAGGTGGGACCCATTCCCCATGGGTGGCGAATGAGTCCCTCTTGGCTTAAAATTCAAAATATTTCAAATTTTCTTTTGGGTTTTTATTTAAAATCACCTTATGTTAGCCTGTGATGAGATATCATTGGGTTAATAAGGCACAAGTGTGTATAAATAAGTGTTTTTCTTCTCATTTTAACCCCCATTCATCAATTTCACTCATTCACTCATTCATTCAAGCATTCCAGCAATTTGCATCATTGAATCAAGCATTAATCAAGTAGTTTGGAGCAGACATTGTTATATCTTCAAATTTGTACAATAAGGGTTTGGTAAGTTGATAGCATTTACATGTTATTTTTTAATCATTTTCTTCCATTCCATTTCTTCATTAAGGGTTTGATTACCAAAGTGGGATTTGACCAAGGCAAATCCCTATAACCTAACCCTTAACCATTTTCCCCCTTTGCATGTGTGTTTGCATACTTGTCTATGCAGATTTGACAAACTATTAGGTGTTGAAAAGTGGAAAAGAAGTCAAGAAAGTGTTTCAAGTCAACTAAAAGCTATTTTAAGCTTGGAGAAGACATTCAGTCCGTTTTCTACAAATTTGACTCCATCAACCCGACAAGCAGACAACTTTAGATCTAGTGCTACAGGATTGGTCCCTGATTTCACAAAATTTTGGGAGAGGACTGATTCATCATCAATGGTGAATGAGTCCCACCTTAAGGCTAGAAATCCATATTTTGTTAGATTTTAGATCCCAACACTTAGAAACCTGTTCTCATAAGTTTTCATCAAAAGTAGGATTGATTTGCCATCAGTGGTGAATGAGTCCCACTAGTGATTTTCAGTGATCTCTTACAGCATTCAGGACACTCTAGATTCTCCATTCTCTGCCCAGGTCCACTCTGATTCAACCTTCTTCTATTCTATTTTGCATTTGTTCATACTTTAGTTCATGTTTTTATATCATAGTGTGTTTTCCAACATTGCATAATTCATATGTTTTGCATCCATAATTACTCAATTTCATAGCTTAATTGAAACTAGATCATTCCATTTAGTCTTAATCACATCATACACATTTTAATTTGAGTGAACCACCTAGACTTTTGAGTGGGGTTTATCTCTCTCCTTTTAGGTGAAACATCCTAAGAGTGCAAGAGTAGCCTATAAATCCTACCCAAAAATATATCATTCAGGTAGCATCAAATAAAGGAGTGATCCCACAATATTGGTTTACAATTTTTGGCCAAATTGGACATTGAACTAAATTTTTTTAACTAAATCTTCAGTTTCGCGCACCTATGGCAACTAAACCATGGGGAATTTGAAGCAAACTAGTAATTTGTGACATTTTTTCCATATATTCTAAATATATTTTTTTCAAACATTTTGGAATCATATTGCACTTCTTTTTCCATCTCCTTCAAAAACTAGTTTTTAATAGTAAACACCATTTTTAAAGAGTGATGTTTTTAAAAAGAGGAAAAAACGGGTTTTACAGGGACCTGAAACCACAAAGTTTACAAACAAAAGATAAGATTGTCAAAGTCACCATGAACAAAAAGGCTATAAAGAAAACAACAAAATGACAAAGCCACAACCATTAAAGAGTGATGTTATTGGCTAACACATAACCTTTTTCTCTGAAGGATAAAAATCTATTTTTTTTGAATTTAGATTGGTAACTACGATATCTAGTCCATGTAATTAGTTTCATAGAATTTCATTGAATATTTTTTTCTTAATTAAGTTTCAAAGTCAAACCAGTTATAATTTAGACATGATCCACTGGCTAAAACATAAAAAAATTGTATGTATCAAAATTCAATTTTTTTTTCTTGGATCAGGGACATCAATATCTAGTGCACTAATATTTTTCAAAAAAAAAAATTGATAATTTTCCATTTTTCCACATGTGTAAAATAGAGAGCTTGATTTTTGGTGAAAAACCAATGTTTAATCAAACTAAAAAAAAAAAGATGATAAAACCAAAATATATTAAAATTATATTTGATGGATAACTCATTCTAAGGACTACCATCATCTAGTTGGGTATGTGAAGTCTCCTTGATTTTCATCCTCAACCCGAGCTTCGAAAGGAATTTTTTTGCAAAAATTTGGTACAAGAGGGGGAGAAGGGGGAAAAGCGAGGTTCACTCAAACCCCCCTTTGAGTGAACCCCCCTTCACCCTTTGAACAAAGGGGGGTTTGAGCGAACCCCCCTTTTCTCAAAATTTCCCTTTTTTTCATTTTGGACAATGTGCAAAAAGTGGGTCCCATCATTAAAGAGGGTTTTCTCAAAGGGGGGTTCAAGCGAACCACCTAGTTCGTGCAAACCCCTAAAAAATAAAAAATAAAAAAATCATGGGAGCATTTTTGCAATTTTCTTTCCTCAATGGAATGGTAAACCAGTATTGTAGGATTGCCCAAAGTAGTTCATCACTAAAAATGATGATAAGCCTTCCCAAGAAACTAGGGGCCTCTCGAAAGAACTCTTGAACAATCCTCCATGGAATGAAAGGAGAGGAGATATCCATTTAACATTGTAGTAACATAAAGACTAGGAACATTCTAACATTTGGTCACCCAACTGTAGTGTCGAAAAATGTCATTCGTGACACTTCCACACTTGTTTGGGTCCTCCTTGTTAAATTAATGGACTTAATGTTGCGTTGATTTAATATTGTAATGTGTTTAACACATTCACATTAGGTCTTGGGCCCTGGTAAACTAAATAAACCTTAATTGTACCTTATTTAGGGTGTTGTAAAGTGTTGTACCACACTTTCACACTAATCTAGGGTTTCATTAATAAATTAGGCTTTTTTATACTTTAATTGGCCTTATTTTGCATTCACAAGCCTTAATTAATGTATCTTTCTGAGGATAATACCCACATAAACCAACATCTAATCATAATTCATGTCTTTTTGGATTGTATGGCCTAGATTTAGTGATCTAGGAATCATACGCCACCTTGGGCATATGAGTCCCACCTAAGTTTTGGGGCCTCAATCTTGATTTCACATGAATCTAAGCATTTCTTGAAAAATGTGTCCCAAAGCCTAGACTAATGGGACTCATATGCCAATTTTGGTGTATGAGTCCCACGTGGCTTAATATCAAATTAAATCCAAGTTTTTGGCGGGATTTTATTCTCCTATATCTGATGTTGGCTTGTACTGTTGTAATTTCAGAAAATTTGGCCTAAACAAGTATAAATACAAGGTTATTTCACTCATTTTCTCCTAAGTTTTCAAGTGCTCATACACTATAGCAAATTTATGATCAAGAGATCATTCAAGAGTTTACAAGAGCATTCAAGGGCTGATTATCAAGTGTTTTGGAGCATTATTCAAGTATCATGCATCATGTCAAAGTCATCATGCATCATGCTTGTTTTTGAGCTAACAATTGTGATGTAGGGTTTCAAGATTCAAGCAAGCATTCAATTCAAGATCTATCACATTCAAGCAAGAGTCAAGATCTACATCTATTGGAGCCATTTCATGCATGTTTGCAACCTTTATTTCTAGGGTTTGGTGAGCTGCAACATTACATTTTGTTCATTCATCATTCCTTCATTTCATTTCATTACAAGGTTTGATTACTAAAACAAGGTTTGACCAAGGAAAACCCCTTTCCACTAACAAAACAACATTTTTCCCCATTGTCATCCTTTGGCATCAATGATCTTATTCATTAATTCATTGAGCTCAAGAAGCTTTTGTGAACACATTTAATCTTGACAAACCTCCACAAAAGTTTAACTCTTGTGTTCTTAGTCACCACAAACTGAATATAGATAAAAACATGCATTATGAAAGGTCTTATCAAGCATATCTATGAGATGTCATAAACACCCAAATCATATTACTCATAGTTTTCTATCATCACAACTTGTTTGAAAGAGACCTAGCTTCTTGCTAGACTTCTCCTATATTGGTCAAACATTTCTTAGAACTCAATCACTTCAAGCAAAACTTTACAGCTTTAAAGACTTCATCAAATCTCCTTGAATGTATCTACAATGTTGAAAGCTACGAAAATAAACATAAATATCACCATGTAGAACTTTCATCCTAGGAATGTTTGGGCATGTGGAGATTATTTTTTGCAAATTCCTAAAAGCTCTCCCTGATCCATGTAGCGTGACATGCTCCTATCCCCGATTAAAAGTGTAATATATTCTTTAAGGCCACACAGGCCTGGAATTTGACGCCACCCCTGCCTGTCATATGAAAAATTTGTGACGGTTTGTTTATTTAAATGCCTGTCACTTTACGTTTTATGAAAAAAATTAATTGTCAAAAAATATTTAATTTATATATTTTTTATATAAAATCTTTAATATTAAAATATTATTGATTTTATTAATCATACATATTAAATATGATTTTTTTTTTATAAATTTCTATTTTTAATAACACAAGTAATTTGATTTTTTTAAATATTATGTATCATATAAATTAATTAAGTATTTTTTATAGGAATCATACTTCTTAAAAATACCAAATAAACAATAAACAAATAATAATTTGATACAAACCTTCATTATATAATTTGCATATATTTAAACACAAAAAAAAACTTTTAGAAAGAAAGAAACTATTTTCTTTTATTATTTTTAAATTGAGATGCAAAAATTAATGATGCATTACATAGAAAATAAACAAAAATAAATGTTATCAAAGGTCAAGAACTCTTCTTGACTTTGTATTCTTCCATATTTGATATACTTTATTCCAATTTACATCATTTTCTTGAGGTCCATTTAAAGACACTCTCATTAATGCATCCAATGTATCCAAACCCAACTTTGACTTTCTAACATATTTGATGATGTTTTGTTTTGAAAATCCTCTTTCACAATCAACAGTACTTGCAGGAATAGTAAGCACAACTTGCCATAACTTCATCATATGAGGATAACTTTTATGCCAATATTCTATGTTACAAAAGACTCTCCATGCATCTTTCATCTTGAAACCCTCACAACTCAAATGCAGTGAATCAATAAAACTAAAATTTCAACATGCTCACCAATAAAACATAGCTGTTGTATTATCTTGAAAAAAATCAAAGCTGATGAATCGCTTGTAAAAAAATAATTCTTTAAGGAAGTTGTTGTATTATCTTGAAAAAAATCAAAGCTGGTGAATCACCTGTAAAAAAAATTCTTTAAGGAATCTGCTGTATTATCTTGAAAAAAAAATAATTCTTTAAGGAAGTTGTTGTATTATCTTGAAAAAAATCAAAGTAAAAAAAATTCTTTAAGGAATCTGCTGTATTATCTTGAAAAAAATCAAAGCTGGTGAATCGCCTGTAAAAAAAATTCTTTAAGGAATCAAAGCCTGTGAATCACCTGTAAAAAAAAATGCTTAATCTTTAAATGTTGTATTATGTTGAAAAAAATCAAAGCTGAGAATAATTCAAAGTTGGGAATCACTGCAAACAAATTGCTGCTGAAAAAACAAGTTACAATGCTATAAAATAAATGCTTTCAACAGTGAAAATTTGTGTTATGTAATTATTCATAAGGATATCCTATATATATTAAAAAAATTGTAAAATTAGAAAATATTGATAATTATAAATAAATCTAAAAATCTTAAATTTAATGTTAAAGTTTCTAAATTATATAGAAAATAAATCTTGTTAAAATATTCAAAAAGTTAAAAATCAATTATATTATATTATGAAAAGATTTTGAATTAATATAATTTTTATAATAAATGTTATAAATCATCTATATTAATAAAAAGCAATGATAACTATTAGTAAAAATGTCAAAATCTTTAAAAAATTAGAAAAAACTATATTTAATCTTGAAAATATTCTATTTTCAACAGATTTTGAATTAATAAATATATTTATAATAGATTATATATATTAATATAAAGTGAAATTAGAAATAATTATTCCAAATCTAAACTAATTTATATTTTTATTATAAAAATTATTTTATTATTATAATATATATATATATATATATACAATAAATTTTTACGGTTTAATAATAATTTTAAGTGTCAATTTTACGGTTATATAAAAATATAGCAAGTCAAATGATACGGTCTAATAAAATTTTAGGTTGTAATATACGGTCCAAAATGCAAAAAACGGTCAAATAGACCATCAAATTCCAAACCTGAGGCCACAAATTTCAAGCCTCGTGAATATAGCAATTAATTACTCGGGGGAATAAAACGTGAATGTGCAAGTGTCCTACAAAGAAATGTGCGAAATGCATACACCTATTCTATTAGTCAAACTTATGAATAATTAAATATATTTAACGGAATGTAACACTCCGACATAGACATACAACTGAAGACGAGAGAAATACAACTGAACTGTCTGACATACACGTGTGAAATGCAGAGGCGAACACCTATTCTATTAGTGAGGAACGAGTCAAACTTATGAATAATTAAATATATTTAGCGGAATGTAACACTCTTTTTACATGATGAGGAAGTCAAAACTCCATGTATTTTGACTTGGCAAGGAAGCACGAGCCGAGAGAAGTCGCAGAAGACGAGAGAAATACAACTGAACTGTCCGACATAGACATGTGTGAAATGCAGAGGCAAACATCCCCTCAGTCAATATACACGAGCCCAGAGAAGTCGCAGAAGACGTTATTCCATGTTATAAGAGGATTGCCCATTTTATGCTTCACACCCAAACACAAACACAAACGTAAACGGTAGCCAAGGTTTTTTCCCAATCGCCATTGCCAAACTTCTGTTTGCTGAGATACGAGAATGTCTGCTACTGTGTACCCTCCCAGTATGTGGACTGATGATGCAATTAACTCTCTTACAGACAATCACAAGGTATATATCATCATTTTTATTCGTTATCTCAAGTATTTTTCACAGTACATTGTTTAATTGAGTGATTACAAGTATTTGTCAGAGTGTATGGAGTGATTGTGAAAAGTATGAAGTATATTATCAAAGTATGTTGTCTGCATAACTATGAAATAGTGCTTCATAGAATTTATTTAAAAAAACTGTATGTTTACTATTTCAGCCCCTTGAAGAGTACAAACGCATGGAAACATTGATAGAAGAGATCAGAAACATGTTCCAGTCTATGGAGAATGGGAAGATAAGTCCATCTGCATATGACACTGCATGGATAGCCAGAATACCATCCGTTGACAACCCTTCCAAGCCTCAGTTTCCACAAACACTGAAGTGGATTGTCTGCAATCAATTAAGTGATGGATCTTGGGGAGGAGAACCATTTTACTTACCACATGATAAACTTGTTATTACTCTTTCATGTGTCATTGCACTTAGAATATGGAATGTAGAGGAAACGCAAGTGCAGAAGGGTGAGATATACCATATCTTTCCCAAATCTTAAAATATTAGATTGTGTCCTAATCACAGATACCATTAGAAGCTTTTTTTCATATCCAATTCTGAATTGACAAAGTTTTTTCCTTGTGCTCATTTGCAGGAATTGATTTTGTTAACAATCGAACCTCACTGTATTTAGATGAAAGAGGATACAGTAATCTGCCAAGTGGATTTGTGATCCTCTTTTCTTCTTTGTTGAAGGAAGCTCATGCTCTGAGTCTGGGTATTTCTCATGAATTACCATTCATTAAAAAAGTGCTTGCAATCAGCGAAGCTCAACATAAAGAGTAAGTGACTGTGAAGTACACCCAGCAGCATTGAAAATTAACTTTTTTACCTCTAAAGTCTAGAATCTAATGATTTCCTGTTCTTCCAAAATCAGGATTGATATGGATGTCTTATATAGCCTACCTACATCTCTTTTGTTTTCACTGGAGGGATTTCATCAGGTTATAGATTGGAGAAAAATATCGAACCTCTGTTCAAAGGATGGACACATGTTAGGCTCACTCGCATCCACTGCCTGTGTTTTTATGCACACAGGAGACAAAAAATATCTGGAATTCATAAAATTTGTTGTCACAATTTGTGGTGACTACGGTAAGATGGTATATGTTTCATTTTCTATGACGATATTGTTGGCCACATAAATTATTATCTCACGCGTTAATTGGTTTTGTGTTTGATAACAGTACCCTGTTTTTATCCTTGTGATCTCCATGAACGCCTTGTTGCCATTGATACTGTTGAACGTCTGGGAATCGGTCGCTATTTCAAAAGCGAAATCAAGCAGGGATTGGATTATGTATACAGGTCTCCCCTTTTAATCATTTCCTTGTTTAATTTAAAACGAAAAATAATTGGTTTCACCAGTCTTACAAATTATTTTTCACGTTTAGATTTTGGAATAATGGAGGCATCGGAAGGGGAAAAAATGATACCATTGTAAATGTCAATGATACCGCTATGGGCTTTAGGATCCTGAGACTACATAGCTATGATGTATCTTCAGGTAAAGGGCTATTTTTTTTGCTATCTACTCTGCAATTTGATGGGAGAAATTAACAATTTTGGATTTAACTTGTATATTGTTAAAAATTTGTATTTCCAAGTTTCTTTTAGTTTATTAGCAACGTCATAGAGAAACATTCTATCTAAGCATCCTATCGAGATAGGCTTAACTACTGAACTTGAATGGTTTGACTGTATGCAAATAAACATTGAGTAGTTGTTCATGTTTTTGCAGAAGTTCTGAAAATTTTTGAAAATGAGAAAGGAGAGTTCTTCAGTTTTGCTGACAAAACACACAGAGGGGTTGAAGACATGTTAAGTCTCTACAAATCCTCCGAAGTAGCTTTTCCCGGGGAAACGATAATGAAAGATGCAAAAACCTTCACAGCAAATTGCCTGCGAAATCTTCGTGAAACAAAGCATTTTTCTGCTCTCGCAAGAGATGCCACTGGATCTTCTGCTGTAAGTTTTATGGTAAAAACTGATCAATAATTAACTGGGCATACATTGATTAAGACTAGAGTTTCCTTCAATATTGCTGATTTTTTAAAGATAGAAAGGATGACCCCTTCCTTTGCATATATTCGCTTCATTTGTTTAATATGTATATATTTCTAGAAGCTTTCAAGTAAATCAAATTTACTTTCAGGTGGACTACGAATTGAAATATGGATTCCATCGGAGTTTACCCAGACTAGAGGCAAGATCTTATATAGAAGTATTTCGGAAAGGAGATGATTCCTGGTTAGCGAACAGCCTCTATAGGTAAGATTCTATTACTCAGCCCATGCCCTCTACCCAAGTGAATAGAAGATGCTTAATCATAACATGCCCACTATTTCAGTTATTCATTAACCTCTTCCATATACTAAATTAGTTGAAGAAAGAGGTAAAAATATTTAAGCTCTTCCATTTATATGATCTGAATGATTACAAAACTCTTCATTGTCCATCTCACCCTTAACAAGCATTAGCTTTTGTTATTGATTTGCATGTTATATGTAATTTACCTTTGCTATTGATATACTTACAGCAAATAATTCATTTTCATATACAGGTTGCCTTATATGAGCAATGACAAGTATCTTGAGTTGGCTAAATTGGACTTCAATATAGTGCAGTCCATATATCAGGAGGAGCTCCAACAAGTCCATAGGTATTGTTTTCTTAATTTTCATAAAAGAATCACTTTAGTATAAATAGTTTAATGCTAATCTTAATTTGATAAGATCACTTTTACTACAGGTGGTGGATAGATTCTGGCTTTAGGAAGTTGAGATTCACTCGAGAGAGACATATAGAGATATATTTTGTGATTGCAGCTGGAATGTTTGAACCTGAATATGGTGACTGTAGAATTGCATTTACAAAAGTTGGGGTTCTTCTTGTTGTTTTGGATGACCTATATGACAAATATAGTTCTTCTCAAGAGATTACACTATTCAACGAAGCATTTGAAAGGTAATTTTTGAAGCCTGGCTTTTGTGATATTCATATAGAATTTATATGAAGGAGAAAAATAATTTCCTAGTTTTAAGTATCACATTTGTTTGCTCTATTTAATTATATATGAAAATTCAATAATATAGACATTCAAATCAGAGAGGTTCAAATTTAATATTTGGATTGTCTAATCAAACTTGTATTTTATTGCACTTACAAACAAAATTATGGTTAAGTTTTTAACAAGGTATCATTATTATGTTTTCTTTTTCTTGTAGTTGGGATTTGAATATACTAGATCACATGCCAGAGCCTATCAAAATATGCTTCCTTGGATTATACAATACTGTCAATGAGTTAGCTGAGAAAGCATATAAAGTGCAAGGGCGCAATATGCTTGAATACTTCAAGAAAATGGTAAGTATACTATTAAAATTGAAATTAATAATCTAAATTTAGTACAACATTAGATTTCTAAGGTGACAATCATATGATCAGTGGAAGGTTCAACTCGAAGCCTTCACCAAAGAAGCAGAGTGGTCTAAACATAAGTATGTGCCCGGATGGGAGGAGTACATAAATGTGTCCAAAGTTTCAGGAGGGTTTGGTACAACTATTCTTACTTCCATCCATTTAATGGGAGAAGTTATCACTGATAAAATTCTATGCCAGATTGATGAGAGATCAAAAGTTCTCCATCTTGTGTGCCTAACCACAAGGCTAGTCAATGATACCAAAACATACAAGGTGAATACAATAATATCCTATGATACATAAGTAAATATTATTTACTATTTAATCTTCAATAGAGTTTTTAATAATTTTATTACCATGGATAAAGTATGTTTGACACTAATATTGACAAATTGTATTTTGATGAATGTTAATATAAGGCTGAAAGAGAATGTGGTGAGTTGGCTTCTGGAATAGAATGCTATATGAAGGAGAATCCTAAGACCTCAGAAGAAGAAGCTTTAGACCATGTTTATTATATAATTGAAGATGGACTTATTGAATTGAACCGAGAATTGTTCAAGTGCAGTCAATTGCCAAGTCACTTTCAAAATTTACTTCTCAATTCAGCAAGATTGTCTCAGCTTCTATATATGCAAACAGATGCCTTTAATAGCTCCATCCAAAATAAGAAGGATATGGTGGATAAATGTCTTTTTCAAAGGATCAAATGAAAATAGCTATGTTGGAGATGGCTACACATCCAATGTCTATATGCAGCAGTATTTTATCAACTACTTGAGGAGTTGAATAAGTGGTACAAGTAGAAGTGTTATGGTTCTTCCAATTAAACAATTATATATCAAATAAATTTTAGCTTACTCTCTATTTAATTCTATGATTATAAGAGTTATGTATTCTTGATCAAATCTATATAATGTAATAATATTTGAATAAATAATGTTTAGTTTTCACTTGCATGATATTTTTAAAAAAATCTAGTAAATATGCCTCATTACTATTATGATTTGATTTTATTAAATTATATTTTTTTTCGACAACTAGTTATTGTCTAAGTTATTCTCTATTTTTTTAATGATATTTATGTGATGATTATTTTTTATCCATTATAAAATTCTAAATTGTTTAATAACATTATTTCTATTTAAAAATATTATAAATTAAATTTGTTAGTGCATTTAAACAATCTTTATGTTTCAATATAATTTAAAATTATTTATGATTGATTTAAGAAAAGAAAACAAATATAAAATCATGTCTTTGCTCACTTGTATCTCTAAAATCTACATGAATTTCATAGGACAAGTTAATTTATATTAAGAATATTATATTGTATTAATATTGTCATTATACTTCATATTTAATAGATGAAAAAGAACAAAGAGGAGTTGCTACCTAGAGCTACTACTTGGGATGAAACACTTAGTACCATGAGAAAGTACTAGATTTATTCACTTTAGGCCTTCTTGGCTTTATTTTCAAGGTCTTTTTAGTAATCTATCATTATTTCTTTTTGTTCTTTAAGTTTGGTTTGGCCAAAAATTCAAAAGTTGTATCACACTTCAAGTCAAATTATCCATAAAAGTGGATTTGAGCACTTATTACTGAATGCAAAATTTTGTCAAACATATGGTTTAGTTGAATTCATTATAGCTAAATTAGCTATAGGCTACAAATTTTATCAGTAACTAAATTATAGTGTCAATTTATAAAAATCTATATCAAATAATTTTCTAAATTTTTCAAAAACATACAAACATTAAATATACTAAAAAATACACATTTATTAGTTTACATCATTTCAAAATTAGCAATGTATATGCTATTTTTTAGTGATTCAAATTTAAAGCTTAGATTAGTGTTGGTTGTTTCCTTTATAAAAGTGTGACATGAATTTGTACTTTTACCTATATACTAAATACATATATAACATCACTTTAAGAAAAAATTACTAACAAAAAAATAAAATTAAACTTGATGTTTTAACAACTCATATTCACATAAATAGTATTTATAAATTTGTGTAGATTTTTTTAAATTAATATTTTTTTAATTTATTGTTTCTTAGTTTCACTAAAAGTGGGTCATCAACACTAGGTTGATTGTCTTATCAAGAAAACAACTACTAAAGTTTATTTAAATTAAAAAATATATGATGAACTGGAGAAGGAATTCTATGTCAAGATGATATAATCTTTTTCTATTTTAGATAAATGGTTAAGACAAAATTGATGTCTAATTAAAACAAATATGTTTTTATTACACACAAATTTTTAGATTTATTTACAATATTATAAATAGGAAAAAAAATCAATACATTAAAGTTTTAAGTCATGAATACAAATAAATAATTGAACTTAAAAATACCATATAAAGAGTGAGGTCCCAATTAAACTTATTTAAAAGTATTTTATCAACAATTAATTATAGTGTTAATTTTATAAAAGAATATATCTAATTTTTATTTTATTTTTTAATTAAATTACATAAAAATACATTCCATTTGTTTAAATTATTTCAAAATTAAAATCATATATGTCACTTTATAGTGATTCAAGTTGAGATTTCAAATTAATTTCATTCATTTACTTTTCCAAAGTGTGACACAACTTTGGACACTCACCCATGGACACAAAAAATTTATCAAAATACCATACTAAGAGTTCTCATGAACCATGTCTTATTTTAAACTCATTATTTCTCATTCACCTCCTTTAGAAATATTCTTTATGATATTCTATAACATGTAGATCATAAGTGGGTCAAGATTCCTAGTCCACTTTATTGCTCCTTATAATCACATTGTTACATGCATCAAAATATTGTACTAACTTACAATTTCATAGATGCTCTTACACATCTTACATAGCATTATGATATTACATATTCTTACATACATATAATATGAGGAAATAATAAACATGGTATAATCACAAGTAATAAGTGGGATTCACTTTTCCATGAGGGTACATAAAATATGACTAGTAAATAAATAATTTAATAATTCAAATATTACCATGAATTATTACGATTAAGGTGTCATTAACCTTCCAACCCTATGAATATTTCATGTATCGTCAATGCTCTTAGAATGTATGCTTGAATTCCAAAGGTCTAATTGGAAAACAATTTGTAATTAATATTCTCCAAGAATCTTAGAATTAGTTATTATATGTATTCATGAAAGAGGTGGAGTTGGAAATGGTGGTTATAAATTTATCTTTAGTAAATTTTACAACATGGAAATTATAATTGTATAGTATCATAAAATTGCACCCTACATAAATTTTACACATGCATTTAGGCCCATCAAATTTATGGAAAAAACCTATAAGCTAGAATTTCATGATTTTGACTTCATAGGTGAAAATGATGAAGCACTAGCGGCTTGAATTCCTAATTTGTGTAATTTTTTTGGTAGGACACCTGCACAATGCGTAGTTGGCTCCATAATGCACAAAGATCACTAAAATTTTTTAGATTCAAATGTGAATAATTCACATGTGTTACCTATGACATGTGTCATAGCAACAAGGATGCATGTAGATTCTAAAAAATCTATTTTCACTCTCATGTTCACAAGGAAGCTCTCTTGAACAACTTCTTGATCTTTATCATGTTCTCTCTTGCTCTCTCACTCTCATAGCAAAGATATACCAAAATAATCTCTCAAGAAATAATCAAGTCTTCTCTTGCATGTGAATCTATCAAATCCATCAATTCAAGAGGGGAGGCACAAGCTATTTGTAATAATCTCTTGTTATCTTATCTTTTCTATTTGATCTCATCTTTTACATTCATTATAGGAGTTATCCTCCTTGCAAGGTTTGTTTTTATCACATCTTTTACATTCGTAATAAGACTTCTCCTTTGCAAGGTTTGTTTCTATCACAAGTATTTTTATATTCATATTTCATCTATCTCGAACCTATCTGACTATCCATGGAGGTGGAAAAACTAAAATGAGGGTTTGACTAAGGAAAACCCTGAAACATCCCCCAACATTTTTTCTCATTTTTTTTGTGTGTAGATGAAGAAGTTTAGCAAGTTATGCACTCTAGAGTTAGGGATCTAGATGTATATTTTATTAGAGAAGATAATGTAGGGAACATATGTTCTCAGGTTGTGCTGTCATCCATGGCCGAGAGCTAATCCTCTTGAAAGTACAATCTCAACTTTCTATACTTTTCATTTTTGTATGCCAGATAATTTAATTCAGTCATTCACCTATGTAAGTGAATGATTTCATTATTGTTATCATTTGTAATAGTGTTTATTGAATTAGATTGTATAGGCTTCCTTTATTCTTTGTCCTATCACCTGAGATTTGATCTTTAAAGTAATTGAAGGAAAAAAAAAAATTGATACATCATCGTATTAAGGGTTGTGAATTCCCTACTTTACATTTTGGTGAACCTGACACGAATGAAATCATGTTGAATCTTTTTCTTCAAAATTTTAACACTTTTGATGATGCTTTTTACAACATTAAAATTATGCATTGGATGATGTCTTGGATTATTTCTTAGAGGCACATCCTTCTACTCAAATATTTTTAAAGCAAACTTCATTAAAACCTTCTTCTTTACAAATCGAGGACTCTGTAAATGTAGTCGTAGTCACTACCGCCTCTCATAGGCCTAAGAGATAGGTCATTTATGTCACTCTAGCTAGTCTATCTCCTAAGATAATTCATTCTATTCATAGGGTTCCTTTCAAAAGTGATGTATAGGACCTTTACATGAGATTCATGAAATTTAAGGCTCCCTCTTATAGAGTAGTAGCCCATACTTGTAATACTAGAAGAAATCAAAAAATGTTCATCAACCTAATTATTTACCACCTTCTCAACCAAGACTTCCTCAGGCACCTAGACCTTCAACTAAACCATCAAGTGAGAGTGATCTTGTCAAGAAACTTCATGTGAATCTTCACAAGATCTTACTTTGGGATTTGATTTAGACTATTTGGTTTACCATAGTATGCTTCAAGAAGCCTTGCAAAAGATCATTTTTCCTTCTTCCACTAGGCTGATGGATGTTAATACATTGATATATAATATTCATGTGGATTCACTAAATATCATATTCCATGTACATAAGCTCTTGCCTATGGAAGTATAAAAGCAAGTACATCCTTTGATGATAATAGTTTATATTAATAATATTGGTATTGGATGCGCTCTCAATGATATGAACTTGACACTTAATGTATTTAGCATTGACTTGTTACCTAAAATTAAATTGATTCAAATTCCATTTCTACTTCTTCCTTGTACATCTATGGGTTTGATAATGTTAGTCGACAAGCCTTAGGAATGGTAATATTACCTTTAAGGTTGGGACGTATTACCATACCCACCCTAGTATATATTATGTCAGGAAATTGCCATAAAATATTCTCTTGAGAAGACTATGGATTCATGGTTTAGGAATAATTACTTCTACCTTGTATCATTCCATGAAGTATTTTGTTAACAATGAAGTGGTCACAATCAAGGTCAACCCTAATGTTGCACACTTATGTGAGATGGAAACTGCTAGTCAAACTTTGGTTTCACCTACTTTGAAGAACATTATCACTTCATTATCTTTCTATAATGTGTTGAAATCTTCATGGTGGTACCTATCACAAAGGATACTATTGAGGAAGATGTCCCTAAGGAAAATCTTCCTCTCCTAAGTTTACCCCTTCCACTTCTCTTCCTAAACTAAATGCATGTATTGGTGATGATTGGGGATCATTGAACTTTACCAAATCCTATATTGGGGAGTACAAATTAGATCCTATCCACTTAGACATTCTAAAAAATTCATTCACTTCCGCTAAAAAGGATGATTTGGATCAATAAAGAGAGGTGACACTTATAGTATGGAGTACGCTCTTTATGCCAATCCTCCTCATCCTCAATAATTTCAATCATGATATAGACTAGGACTTAATACATTTTTCAAATTTGGTTATAGATGTAAGGTTGTAGAGATAATGAAAAGGGTATTAAGTCCCCTTAGAGGCTAACTCATGTGACTTTAAGATTGGAGTTAGATACTACCCCACAACATCTATGGTAAAACCAGGGCTTAATACCAATATGGTTTCCACCAACTCTCAACAGGTCTGTTAAATTGGTTAATTCTAAATACATTCAAGTCAAGGTAGACTTTAAGGAAGTTCCTCTAGATGTTTTGTCTTTTGATGAAGTTATAGAAGAATTCTTAGGTGTCTATTCTAACCTACCTTCCAATCATAATATATGATAATTCCCATATTGTTTGAATTTAGACATACCTATTTTGGGGAGTCCATTATAAATTCTAATGAGAAGGCTCCTTCATCTAATATGGATGATAATGCTTCTATTCCTTGTCCTGAATACCATAGTAGTCTCCTCAAAGGAGACACTTTTGATGTTCTCATGGATCCTAAATCTTTTGAGAAAGTAATTAAGATTGGAAAATATCTATCTCTTTAAAAGAATATAAACAACATGCAACTGATTTATTATATCCTCATCCTAATATCTTTGCTTGGTCATACGAGGACATGTCTGATATTGATCAATCTATAGTAGTTTATAATATTTTCCTATGTCCCAATGCCAAGATTTTTAGACAAAATATCCATAAAATAAATCCAAAGGTTACTTTATTAGTTAATACTAAGATAGAAAATCTTTTAAAGGATGGTTTTATCCATCCCATTGACTACTCGCCTTGGATATTGAATATTGTTGTCATTAGTAAACCCAATGGCCATATTCGTATATGTATTGACTTTCATGATATTAATAAGGCTCCTCTTAAGAATGATTGTCCATTTCCAAATATTTATATGATTGTAGACTTGACTGTAAGCCATGACTTGTTATCCTTGATGAATGGCTTCTCAAGCTATAATCAGATTTGTATCAACTCAAAAGATTAATATAAGAAAACCTTCACTACCCCTAGGGGTACCTTATATTATGTAGTCATGTCATTTATATTAAAGAATTTTGGAGCTACTTACCAACAAGTGATGACTCTTATATTTCAAGTTTTCATTAACAAGATCTTAGAAGATTTCATCGATGACATTTTGGCTAAATCTACAATTTGCCACTTGATCATGTTGAGAATCTTTATTTTATCTTTGAAAGGCTTCGAATCTATAAGATGAGAATAAATACTCTTAAGTGTGTCTTTGGTGTGGATGTTGAATAAATTTTAAGATAATTTATTGTCTCTCATCATGGAATCAAAGTCAATATGAAATAGATCAATGTAATTGTTAATATTCCTCCACCTAAGAACATCTCTCAAATCTGTAGTTTATAGGGAGATATTTGGGAAATTTTTAGATTCGTATATTAATTGGATGATCATACCCTTCGATTCATGTGCTTGTTGAAGAAAGAATAGTGGGATGTTGAATGTCACAAGGATTTTGAATTTATCAAGAGTTATTTGGCCAATCCTCCAATCTTGATGCTAACTATGAAAGATAGACCCTTTGTTCTTTATATTTATGCATCACCTTATTCTTTAGCAATAATTTTGGCTCAACATAATGATGATGGTAAAGAAAGAGTGATCTACTGCATTATTCATATTCTAGTTGATTATGAAACTTGATACTTTTCTATGGAAAAATAATGGCTCTCTTTTTTGTAACACATAATTTATGGAATTATCTCCTCAATGTAGAGACTCATGTGATCATGAAGTGTGATCTTCTTAAATATTTACTCACTAGAATTGATGTTTTTAGAAGTTTAGGGAAACAAATGGTGTTTCTCTATAAGTTTGATATCAAGTTCATGACTCAAAAGGTAGTAAGAGGGCAAGCTATCACTGATCAATTGGTAAAAACTCTATCACCTAATGCTTTCCCCAATCTATATTTTTACCATATGATTTTTTTTTGTGTTACATCATGAACCAATGTGAGAAATGTATTTAGATGGATCAAGATGTTAAATTGGCTCTAGGCAAAGTATAATTTTAATCTCCCCTAAAGGAAAGCTAGTTCCTCTATCTTTTCAATTAGAATTTTATTATACTAATAATATTGCTAAGTGAAAAGCCTTTATTTCTAGCTTACATGTTGTGATAGCATTGAATATTAAACATATTTGCATTCTTTGTGACTTTGATATTATTGTAAATAAAATAACGAGAGCATATTGAGCTAAGAATAGTAGGCTTTCTAAGTATTAGGATTTAGATTTATCCCTACTTGATTGATTCTCTTCTTTCACTATAGATAGTGTTCCTAGGAGAGAAAACCATAATGCAAATGCAATGGAAAACATAGCTTCCCTTGTACCCTTGGATGATCGTGTAAATGAGTACTACTTTGTGGTTCAAATTCTTTACTTTCCCAATGTGTGGGATCAACCTAAACCTAATAGTATTGTGTTTGCTCATGTAGACTTAGAAGAATGGTATTCTCACATCTATAATTATCTAAGAACTAGGAACTTTCTTGATGATGCGACTAAAATTACTCATGTATAGATATGAAAATTTTCAGATCATTGCATTATTTTATCTAATGTTCTTTATCAATGTGGACAAATATTTTGGCATCACAAACTCACTAACACTTCTAGGGTTTTTCACCTAAAAGGAGAGAGGTATTCCAAAATGTGCAATGTCCCCACTCAAAAATAATGCAAATATGGATGAAATATGTCTAAATGGAATGTCATAAATTTAATAAAATTTTAAAAGATGATGATTATTAAATGAAAACTAAAGAAATGCAAGTTGTTTGAAAACACAATGATGTATGCAAAAATGACCTAAGAATGCAAACAAACAATAACATAAATGAAAGAGACTAAAGAGGTGCACCTAGAAGCTAGAATGCAATGTAGAGAGGCTTTGGAATCCTACATAACTTTCTTTTGAATTCAACTAGGACACTTACGCCAAGCTAAGTGACTTAGTCTTGTTTCGGGAATTTTTTGCCAGAACAGGTTTCCGGAAACTAGGTATCCAAAACTACAGAAATCACTTTGTAGGCCTGGTAGTGGGACTAATTCACCATAGATGGTGACTTAGTCCACTCGGGAATATCAAGAGATTTAGGGTAGGAATCTAAAGTCTTCAACCTATATTGTTGTTCCTGATAGGTTGTCGGATCCGGATCTATAAAATCGGGTTTGTCTAGGTGATCTCCAAGCTTCTCTTAGGGTTTTTTTGACGTTGAATGAATTTGATGAATTTATGAAACCTTTTAACACCTTGCTCTTTGAAAAATATGCATACAAGAACTACAAAACACACATGCAAAGAGGGGACAAAGGGTTAAGGGTTAAAGAATAGGGTTTTTCCTCAGTCAAACCCCAATTTGGTAATCAAACCCTTGAAAGTAAAATGAAATGGAAAGAGAATGATGAATGAACAACATGCAATGTCACAACTCATTAATCCCTTGATGTAGAAATTTTAAGATATGCAAATGGTTGCTCCAATATGCTTGAAAAATGCTTGATTGAGTGATTGCTTGAGTGCTTGACTAGTGAATGGAAGCTTGAATGAATTTATGGGGGGTAAAATGATAGAGAAACCCCTATATTTATACATGATTATACAAAATTTCCCAAAAATACCACATCACAAGCCAACCTCAAGGTTAAGAGAATAATATCTCGCCAGAATTTTGAAATATTTTTTAATTTTTGAGGCAAGTAGGACTAAGTTGCTCCTATTAGTGACTTAGTCCCACTTAAAAATTTTAAGTGGGTTTTGGGAAATAAAGTGTATTAAATGATTTTTAACGGGATTATTCTAAAAAATATACTTAAGTAGGGTCGGTAAATGTATAAAGGGGTAATTTAAACATAAGAAAGGGTTAAATTATTGATGCCAAGCCTAGAAAAGCATGAATTCTTATTACAAGACTTTACAACACTTTGAAATAAGACTTGGTAAGTAATAAAAAGGGGTTATTTAAGTGAATTATAGTAAAAAGATCCTAGAAAAGTGTGAAAATGTATTACAACACTTTAGAACACTTTTACAAGGCATCATAAAGTTCTTAAAGATTCACAAGGACTCAAAACCTAATGTGAATGTGTTGACCACATTGCAACATTAAATAAAGGAAAAATCAAGCCAAAAAGCATAAGGAGATCCTACACAGGAGAAAAAGTAGAAAAGTTACTTTTTCCATGTCCACAACAAAATATATTACAATGGTATTCTTTTTTGGTGTCTCAATAAGGTTGAAATACCCCTCATCCTTCAAGAAGCTCATTTGGGCTCTAGGGTTGGACATTTTTGTAGTAAATTATTTGTACAAAAATTCATTCATATGGGATATTATTGACAAACAATCAAGAAATACTCCTTTTCCTTTGTCAATAAATATCCTCAATGTTAGAAACATTGTAATCTTATTCAAGCTTCTTCATAACTATAACTCGCCTTTGCCATTTGTTGAATGGGAGTTGGATATTATCAAGAAAACATCACACACTTCTTCTAAGGGACACATATTTATCATCATAATTGTTGATTACTTTACAAAATGGGTCAAAGCTATCCAATTTTGGTTTACTAACACTGAAGCAATATGTAGCTTTCTTTTAAATAATATTATTGCTCAATTTCTATTTCCTTCTACCATTGTTTCTAATAATGGTAGTTAATTTAAGAACAAAGAGGTAAAGAAATTCTTAGAGAAATTTCACAATCAATGTAATGCCCCGTCTAAATAACCTAAGAATGATGCAAGATGGGCGTGTGGTTGCTTATGAGTCTCGTAAACTCAAGGACCATGAATTAAACTATCCTACTCATGACCTAGAACTAGCAGCAGTAGTGCATGCATTAGTTCGTTGGAGACATTTTCTTTTAGGTCATTGCTTTGAACTTCATACCGATCACCGTAGTTTGCAATATATTTTCACGCAACCTAACTTGAATGCAAGGAAAAGACGGTGGATGGAGTTCTTGTGTGAGTACGATTTTGAAGTAAAGTATGTTCAAGGCAAAGAGAATGTAGTGGCTGACGCTCTTAGCCGACGTCGTCATGAGATCTCTGCTACTACTCTTGAAGTAGATTTGAGAGGTCAAATAGTAGCTACACTTCCTAATGATAGATTATATCAAGAAGTGAAGATAGAAATTGAGTCGGGTAGGCCTTTAGAAGGTCGATTTGAAGGTTATGTCCTAGAATCGGATGGTATATTACGACATAATGGTCGCATTTATGTACCTCATGTAGAGAGTCTTCGTACATTAATCATGACTGAAGCTCATAGAGCTCCGTATTCAGCCCATCCAGGTGTCAAGAAAATGCATGCCGATCTTAGGCAATTGTATTTCTGGCCTGGTATGAAACGTGATATTGCAGATTATGTATCGAGATGTCTTGAATGCCAGCGAGTTAAAGCTGAGCATCATCATCCTGCTAGATTATTGCAGCCACATCTCATTCCAGAATGGAAATGGGATATTATATCCATCGATTTTATTGTGGGGTTACCTACGTCATCACGTCGACATGATGCCATTATGGTAACTGTTGACCGTTTGACTAAAGTAGCTCATTTTTCACCTGTACGTTCATCATATAATGCTTCCTTGGTAGCTAGGATATTCATGGAGGATATCGTTAGATTGCATGGAATTCCTCGTAGGATCATATCGGATAGAGATCCTGTATTTACTTCTGCGTTATGGACTTCCTTGCAACGTGCATTAGGTACACAGTTGAACTTTAGTTCAGCCTATCATCCTCAAACTGATGGTCAAACTGAAAGAGTTAACCAAATATTAGAGGATATGCTTAGGATGTACGTAATGGATCAACAATCACGTTGGGAGGATTATTTGTATTTAGTAGAATTCGCTTATAACAACGGATATCAAAGTTCTATAGGTATGCCACCTTATCAGGCATTATACGGTCGTCCTTGTCGAACTCCTTTGAGTTGGGATCGACTAGAGGATAGAGTGTTACTTGGACCTGAGATGCTTCGTGACATGGAGCAACAGGTTGACCGTATTAGAGAGAATTTGATTGCAGCTCAGGATAGACAAAAGAAATACGCCGATGCGCATAGGATCAGATCGGCCGCTTTATCGCTGGTGGAGGAGGTTTCCTTCGAAAGCACTACCTAAAGTGTTCAACTGCTATGGAAAGGCTCCAGCTTCGTAACCTCGCTTTGCAATTCCCCAGAGATTTTAGAGAGAATTGGTCCCGTGGCATATCGACTTGCCTTACCACCCAGTTTGTCTCGTATTCATGATGTTTTTCATGTGTCAGTACTTAGACCTTATCATCCCGACATATCTCATGTACTTGATTGGAATGCGTTACAGGTAGAGGACGGGCAGCTGGCTTTGGAGCCCGTGGCCATTCTTCAGCACCGGATGCTCGGTCTCGTGGGTCGATTTCATCAAAAAAGAGGCCCAAATGGACCCAGCGAGGCTTCTGCCATCTGGAGATGCTGGTTGAGGGAACTTCGGTCCCCTATCCGTTTCGCAGAGGCTTTCGTGGAGTGTTCGACCGCCGCAGGGGTATGCAGCACCTCCGCTGCTTATGCCATACTGCTTAAGTTAGGACTTATGTTGTTTCGAGAGTTGATATTTAATGCCGGATTTGAGCCGATGATGGATTATTGTAAGGACATGATGATACTCGCGGTGATGTTTATTGTTTCTTTATTACGATACGGATTTAGCTGATGCTTAATTCTTTCAGCCAGCATGGCGTATGAGCATGGCGAAGGACTAACAACATGCATTGATGTACTTCTCTGGTGAGTGTATTGGTGGAGAACAACTACATCACTTCCGCTTAAGCAGAAAGCGCCCCGCGGATATCCGGTGGATTTTCTCCGCACGGTGTGCCTGTTTACTGCTTTAAATATATATATATATGTACATTGTTTGCTTGGTTGCAGGATTTATAGGTACATGACACCGACTCCACCTGTGTAATCAGGTCTGAGCGTGTCAAGACTCAACGGATTTGTTGATTGGGAGATAGTAGTTAGGTTAATCCTAGTCCGGTCTTTAACCCTAGTGTTAGTACAATTTTAGTTTTCAGTTTTGAGTCGTAGGTTGTTATGTGTTTCTGTTGGTTAGATCGTTCTTGAAAAAGGTAGATTTGCTTATGTTTAATGTTAATTATTGTGTTTATTTATTGTTATAAATAAATATTTAAATATGATTGAAATTTATTTATTTAATAATTTAATACATTAGTTAGTTTAATTAGTTAAATAGTTGATCTTTAAAAGGATTTAATTATTTAATTAAATAAATTAATTAATTAGATTAAATTATTAAGTGCATAAATTATATTGTGTTTAAATAAATTAGAAATAAATTAAAATAGAAAAGGCATGTAAAATAAAATTGTGATTGTAAATTAATTGTTAGTATTTAAATAAAATGCATGTAAATTAATTTGTAAAATTTTAAATTAAATAAATTAATAAATTGCATGCAAAATTTAATTGGCAAAAACTTGCCGAGAAAGGAAAGATATTTTGATAACCTCTTCTCGACAAGTGTGTCAGTGCTTTTATGAGGTTGTTGGAATTTGGTTACGGGAGAGGTTATTGTGGATCTCGGGAAAATTTGACGGGGGTTATTCAATTTCCTCACGGGGAAATCTTCTGTGCATAAGCAAAAATACCTTTACTGTGAAATTATTATTTTTCTTAGAATTTGTTACCTCTCTGTTGGGGTTGTGATTTTGGTAGAATTTCTTGGTGGAAGATTCTTGGTGGAAAGTCTTGTGTGTTTGTTGAAGAGGTTTTGGAACTCTGTGTGTTACGGGCAAGAAGGATTCTCTCTTTTATCAGAAAAAGTTTTTCAAGATTACAGACAAATCTTCTAGTAACAAGTATTTTTCTTATAAATTATTTTAAGTTAGAATCTTATTTGTTTTAAAAGAAAAGTTTGAGGAAAATTTTATTTTGTATTCCCTGTGATCTTTTCGGGAGATTTGTCAAAATTAATGAACTGTAGGAAAGATTTGTGAAAGAAAAGAATACTCAGCTGTAATTCCTTGTATGTTTGTAGAAAATTGTTTAGTTTTTCTGAAAGGAAAAGTTTTTGTGTATTTTTATTTCCAGAATTGTTGGGTTATTTTCCAGTGAATAATTCTGTAGGAAATAAATTCACATTCTCAGAATTTTATATTACTGTTTAAAAAAATAGAACTATATATATATATATCTTATGAAAGAATTTATGAAATTAGTTGTTAAGAAAATGTTGGAAACCCTTTTCTGTAAAATTTTCGTAGGGAATCGCCGGGGATAAAAGCGGTTTCTTCTTTTGTGAAAAATCGGATTTCAACCGAAGGAACATGAAAGTTTAAAAGAATTTAAAAAAAAAAAAAAAAAACCCGTACAAAATTCACAGGCTAAAGCATGCAGGCCTTCCCCACGGCTGCTCTCATTGAGAGAGGCAACAGGAGCTTAAGTGAAGGCAGTCCCACGTTTTCTCCCCGTGCAGCCGTGATAGGTCGCCGGGCTACCACCAAGGTTCTTGTACGCTTAGGCACCAAACCCAATAAATGTTTTTCAGAGCCTATTTTCCTTTAAAATCATGCCTTAACTAATTTGTTTTATATAATATATACATTTTCATTATTTACATATATTGATTAATATTTATATTATATTATATATGGTGTGTTATGAAGAGGAGATACATACGGTTTACAATATTCATGTAGTCATATTATATAAATTTAATTAAATTAATGTAAAAATATTGCATTTATGAATATATAATTTAATAAAAATGGTAATAAATTTGATAGATATATAGTATGTGAATTTTGTTTCATGGTTAATGAATTTTTCTTTATAGTTAAAATAAAAGAGAGTATTTGATATATCTATCAGTTAGTTAAATTGAGAATATTTAATATATTTATTTGTCAGTAAAATTGGGAAAATCAAATTTAGAATAAATGGTGCAATTCTCTTATGAATTAGTGAAATTATTGCTAGTTATCTTTAATTGATTGATTGGATTTAGCATATCCAAATGATAGATGTCTTTTGCCTAAAATTGTTCTATTTCTTTCTATTATTGGTTAAAATAGGGAATGTCTCTAAAAATCAAGTCTTCCAGAATTAAATTGGGTAAATGGGGATAATAATTGTTTTCAAAGAATTTCTTTTCGACTTGGGTTGTACAAGAGTAAAACATGGTGTTTGAGACTATTTTGATATTTATGTTATTGTGAGTCGTAAACTGTACCCATGGTAAACCCTAGTCAAGAAAACCTAGTATCCTTGTTATGTTTAGGGGAGTGGCTAATCGTAAGGGCCGACACACAAAGTGGTGTCAGGGTAACTTACGATTAGTTAAGTAAGTCAGTGAAAACCAAAGAAACACAGTAGATAGATTTAAAACATTTAAATAAGATATGCATGCCTCGCTTATGACTCATAAGCTACTACAGTTATGAATTTAAGTCGAGAAGGCCTGGAATGGCAAATCGATGTCTCGTTTTCTTAAGGGACATTCGATTCCGCAACTGCATGCAATAGGGGCCGGGTTTCGTAAGAGGTTACCAGGGTAACCCAAGGATTGGGGGCCGGGACCTAGGAAGAAACACCAGGGTAACCATTGCATCGTTGTGATGACACTCCACCTAGAATAACAGTTAAACTTTGTGTTTGTGTTTCAAATCAAATGTCTAAATCTGGAAGCAATGTAACCAATAGTTTGTATGTACTAGTGACTAGGGTTAGTAGATTTGGTCTAGGTAGCCTTATTACTATCTCCTAGCACGGGGGGTGGACCTACGGGTACCACATGGTTGGGTGGAACGTGCACCTTACTCCGTTGGGTCCCCAGTTTGTTCGTTGCATAGAGCGCTTCATGGATGGAGAGCTCGCACATGGATTTCTTCTATTTCTTCATCATTGTATATTGTAAAACTTGAAATGTAAAATCATCCCTCATTTGTATAAGAGGTGATCAATGTAATTGTAAAGTATTTGTTATTTGAACTATCTCATCAGATGGGTGAGCAATGTAATATCTTATCAATGCAATGTATGGAAAAGTATTTGTACTTTAATATATCTTGAATGGAAATTTAAATTATATGCAATGTTTGATTTATGTTATGTTTTTAGATTGGGAGCAATGCGAAGTACATAAGTCGCTTATGGAAAACTTAAAGTAGTGTAACGTCGATTAACCTAAGAATGTATGCAACTAATTAACATTATATTAATACTTTAAAAAAAAAATTATTACACTTTTATGTCACTTTTGCATCATTCTTAGGTTATTTAGACGGGGCATTACAATCAACATCTATTTTATACAAGGTCTTACTATCCTTAATCTAATGACCAAGTAAAAGTGTCTACTGAAACTCTTAAATTAATTCTTTAAAAAAAGTGAGTAAACATGGTAAATATTGGCACACTCAATTGATTTAATTCTTATGGGATTATTGCACGAGTGTCCATATGGCTATTGGCGTAACCTTGTATAACCTTTTGTATGGCATTAAGGCCATTACACCTTTAGATTTGGAAATTTCATCTCCACGAGATTCCATTAAAGGGTTAATTGATGATGACACTTATCGTGTTGAACATCTAAACCAACTTGAGTTGCTTGATGAACATTGATTACAAACCATCAATCATCTTCAAGATTACCAAAATTTTATCTCTAAACATTATAATCAAAGTGTTATTTCATGTAATTTTAAGGTGGGTGAACTTATTCTCTATGAGAATCAAAGAAATGTGAATGTTCCTCCTTATCTAAAGGAGAAATTTAACCCTAATTATTTAGGTCCTTACATAGTCACCTTTATCTATGGTTTTGGTGCATATGAACTATCATTTATGGATGGTACTCCTCTAAAAGAATTGGTCAATGCAATGCATCTTCACTGATACTATGCATAAGAGTTATGTGGCATATGCATAATGCTTGTTCCTTTTCTGGGTCAGTGCAAGATCATGGGGGTCCAAACTAGGCCCTTAAGTGGCAATAAAATTTAGGAAAACAAAGTTAGGCAACTTGACATAAAAATATGAATAAGTTATTTTAACATATAATTTGAAAAACATGTAAGAACAAAATTTATAGCAAATTGAATGTAGTTTCTAAGATATTAGTCCATTTTTGGAGAAAAAAAAATCTATTTGGTGAAATTTTGAAATTTCAATGCAGTAGTACTAAATTTTTAGGAAAAAATAAAATGCAAGTGTATGTTTGACCAACCTAAGTACATGCAAAAATTAATATATTTTTTGAAACTTTCAATATAAGTAGACATGACACATGCCCAAATGTGCCACATTTTTTATAACTTTTTTGCAATTAAATAATTAGTTATGAATTTTTTATTATTTTTTTCTTTTAAATATTAAAAACTGCTGTTTCGAACAACAATTTGAAATCCTTCAAAAAGCCAGGCATGTAGAAGAAATTTTAAGTGGTGAAAAATTCAAAAAAATCAGAGTTTGGCAACTTGCGTAAAAATTTGAATAATTTATCTATATTATTTTAAAAATGTGTAAGAATAGAATCTGTAGCAAATTGAATTTAGTTTCTAAACTACTATGTTTTTTTTAAAATAATCTATTTGGTGAGAATTTGAAAATTTCTATGTAGTAGTACTTTAAATTCTGTAAATAAGAACTAGGTGTATCCGCCTAACCAATTCTAACCATAAATAATAAAATGATAATATTTTTAAAAATATTTTAGATATAAGTAGGAGGACTCATGTCCTTGATGTGATGCATATTTTTTCTCTAATTTTTCCCAAGTAAATAATTAATTATGAATTTTTTTATTATAACTTTTAAAAAATATAAAACTTGTATGTTTGACCACCTTAACTTGGTCAAAAAACTTCATGATTTCTATTTATTTTTAATAATAAAGTACATAGAATGTGATGCATGTTTGGATTAAAAATGTGATACCATTTGAAAGCTATAAATGTTTTTCAATCATCCTATCAATTAGGGCTTTAGTTGTAATTCAAATAGAAAAAGAATAATAATTATTTATTAAATTCAAAGTAAAGCATGATTTACATTGGTGGAAAGCTAAGAATCTCCTTTAAAAACTCTTTTTGTTTCATCAATTTTTGGTAAAAAAGAAGTTGTTAAGCACATACCCTACACATACCCATCATATTGCCACTTTTTGGCCCATCATGATCTTGCACATACCCATAATATTCATTTTTTTTTATCTTATAGTATGGGAATCATAGAATGTGTTGCATCTTTTTTATTCAAAAAATGTTAAATCATTTAAGAATTATAGATGTTTTTCAATCAGCCAATTAATCATGACTTTAGTCAGAATCCATGTAGAAAATCAATAATAATTGTCTATTTAATTATAAATAAGGCATATCTTATAGTGGCAAAAAGCTGACAATTTTCTCAATAAACCCTTTTCGTTTCATGAAATTTGGATAAAATAAGTCGTCGGCCACTTTTTTTATCATATCACCGCTTTTGGGACCCTCGTGATCTTTCACTCACCCTTTTCAAGGATCATAGTCCATTATGCTATGGAATTCCTTCATTAAAACATTATCTTTTTAGTTTGTGTTATGATGTGAACATGGGTATGCAATTAATTTCTCTATTTAAGAATATATATATATATAATTTTTATGTTGTGTATAAGTGCATTGTGTTTGATTAATTATTTTATCCATTCATTCTACATCACATGCTCTATCTATATCATTAAACATCAACTAGATCATCATTGTATTTAATTAATAATGCACCCAATGTATGTTTAATTACCTAGGCCATGATAGCATCTAATCTAAGTATACATCCATGACATAACCATATATGAGAAGATAACATACACATAAGAACACATAGTGATTGATACAAAATCTCATATATATATATATATATATATATATATATATATAT
>VDFB02367547.1:0-26467 GCA_007258455.2 Sequoia sempervirens
TCACAAGGTTTCCCTGGGTGATTACCCATTTCATCTACTTGATGGCCTGGAGCCTATTTTTCGAGTACACCTTTGCATCCCTACCCTTCAATTCATCAATACTTTCTATGAAGAAAGGGATCAAAGAGAAGCTCACTTGGCTAAGCTGTTACATTTAGAGGAAGACCATGACTGTGTGATTGAAATTTTTTCCAAACATTAGGATGTAGTAAAGAGATGGTTCGATCGATGAGCCAAAGTAAAGGCCTTTCAAATTTCTCATTTAGTCTTGTGTTGGAACAAGGCCCACAAGAAGAAAAGGGGACATGAAAAATTTGACAAGCACTGGCTTGGCCCCTTTCAAATTGTTGAAATCCTCAAAGATAATGCTTTTTGCTTAAAAACTCTAATTGGTGAAGATGTATTGCTACCTATCAATGGGAAACATTTGAAACATTATTTCCTTGCTTGAGTTCTTTTGAGCTTGTTTTCAATGAATATTTGTACATAGGTTGGCGTAGGTTGCTTTTCTTTCTATACTATCTTGTTTCATGTTTCCTTCGCTTTTATTTTTGTCTCCTGGCTATTTTATTCTGTTGAGGGTGTCTTTTTCTCTTGTTGCGGTGGTTGTGTTTTTTCAACAAATGGTTCACTTTGATGTTTGCTCTTAGTGTTCTTCAAATAAAAATTCACTCTTAATTATTAGTCTCCAATCCTTAGGGAGGTTTCCTCATTTGAACTTAAGGTTTGACTTGAGACTTGACCCTTCACTGAACCTTATTACTTACATCTCAGATCTAGCATAAAATGCACGTTAACAATGTTAAAAGAGCTACATAGTAGTCGTTATGATAGTGAGGTGAGTGAAAAATATTAAGTCTACTCCAATGACCACTGTGATTCCAAACCCACGATGAGCTTCAATGCTTACATGATTGAGAAAAAGAAAGGGAATTAAAATTAATAACTAATATCAAAAGAAGGAAAAAAAGAAAAGAAGAAGAAAAGGAATCAGAATAAAATATGGCAATCATGTGGGTGTGCGGATAACTCTATCAAGGCTATGGATGCCTAGCTGGAAGTAGAGCAATATTCATGGGATCACAATGACAAATCCATCTGGGCTATGGATGCCTGACTGGTACCAGGGCAATGTCCAAGTTACTTTTGGGGTTAGACAATTTATGTAGCTCTCTTAGCCTAATTAATAACTGATGTTGTGGTTTTAGACAAAAGGGAATGAATTCAACTTATCCACACACTTTTGAGGTGCTCTATAATCTGATTCAACCAAGGATCATGTCCCTTTTCAAACTCCTAGTTCATTTTTGCAAATGGACCCCTAGTTTGCAAAACTTATGATTCTGGATCTGAATGAATATTTATCAATAGAATGCTCCAAAGCGTTCTCTCACAAAGTCACCATTTGTTGTGCATATAGCACACACGCCCCATTCAGAACGGGGACCCCCTCTATTTTTTGCCTTGTCACATCATTTTTTCACCATCTTGTTTTGCATAACCCCCCTATTTTGGTGTCTGAGGTGGTCAATAAGTCCCAGAGAAGTCATCATGAGTCAACCATAGTTTTTTCCCCTTAAATTTTCTATCTCCCAAGTCTTCACAAGTCTCCTACAGATGTTTTCCTTTGAGTTTTAAAGTTGGCATCTTTGGGCCCCCTCGGGCCTGCCCATCCAAGTTTCCCCTACCAAATTTGTATCAGTCTTTTACCATTTTCAATGGCTTTTCATCAATGACTTTCTGCCTACCAAGTTCCGAGCTCCCCTCCATTGTCAATTTCTATCAAACTTTCAGGCAACTTTCTCATGCCGACGTCCTAGTTCCTGGAACCTGACTATCCCAACATTGTTGGTCCTTCGAACCATCAAAAGGCTAACTATTGGTAGCCTTCTAATGCCTTGGTCCTAGTGCTCTCAAAGCAAATTTCAAATATACCAACCTTTTCACCACTATACAATCATTTAATGCCCAAAGTTCTATAAATAGGCCAATTTGACCTATCATTTTTGAGTGTCAATTTTCTAGAAAGCAATCAGAGCTAATCAAAGTCACCTCCCTACACTACCTTTGAACCCAACAAGCATCTAGGATGACCCAACATGTTTGCAAGACTTGATTCTTCACCGTTTTCTCTGGGTTTTCAAGGTCAATTTGTTGCCTATGCCTATCTTGCATTTTCTTCGATTTGTGATAAAACGAATAAGTCTTGAGGAGTAAAAATTGGTGATTTAAATAGATAGAAACATGACACACAAAACCCATGTGTTTTAATTCTGTGAAACCTCAAAAATGACCAATATGGTGGCCTCAAAACTTGACACTCTCGGTGTTGTTCTTCAAGAAGAGCCTCCACACTCTCCGCGTCCGGGCCTCGTCACTTCCCCTGAAAATTTCAAACAAGCTTAAACTCTTAAGTGGAAGTCATTGACCTTGTCCAGGTCCGCGCTTGTGGGACTCCATCCCCAGGGCATTGTTCCTTATTTTTCCATCACAAACAACCTCCAAATCATCACCTTCTGACACTTAGGCCTTGTTGTTCCAGTCACCCCTGAGCATCTCACTCAAAAAATCCTAAGGGGTACACCCCTTATGGGTCTCTACCTTCGGGCTTCCCCTGACGAATGTTGTCTATGTTTTGCTATCTAGAATGGCTATCTCTGTCTATCCACCTAGTGCCTAGGTCTCATCTTCTCAGCAACCCCTAAAATTCATGATTGAAAACTTGAGGACTTGTCTCCCTCTAAGTCTCGACTATCAAGTTTCCTGTACCAGAGTGTCATCCATGTTTCATCATTTCAAACAACTATCGACACTTGGCTCCTGGGCTTCAGACCCCAACTCTTCAACCGTTGTCTCATGCTAACCCAATGGATACTAAGTGACCAGTATGTCGAACTACCTTCAGCCTCCATCCTCCTAGTTGTTGGAACCTAACCTTCATTTTGCTAGCTAGCCTTGAGCACAACAGAAAATCATGAAGAGATTTCCCCCTGTCGGGCCTGAATTCTCGGGTTTCCTTAATCGGGCCTTTGTGCTCAGTCTGCCATCCCAAACGATGAACATCTAGTACGGCTCCACCTTCCTTGGTCTGAAATGCCAAATTGAAAAGTGAGTTATGATACCATCCTTTAGAGCCAAGGGTCCCAACCCTCGAGTTGCCTTCCTAGGAACTCTGCATTGTTGGAGACATTTTTTAAAACAGCGAACACAAGCAACTCTCAACCAAAGGACTTTCAGCCCTCTACGCCCAAATTTCTTAAACTCCCTCATGCAAAGTGATAATGGAAAATTGAAAGAAATGTTAGGATGTTTGAATGGTGATTTATCTAATCTAACATCATTTTGCAGGGATTTGATGAACGTTTCCATGTTTTCTTGCTTGATTATGCTTACCTTCTTTTGCACATAGGATATATGGAATAAGGTGGGAAACCCTTCGGAGCAGCCATCGAGAAGGACAAGAGAAGGAGGATAGCTAAAATAACCCACAAAAAAGGAGACAAACACCAAATGAAGTGCCAATTTCAAGGGGAATCCCTCAAGTCCAAGGTTACCTCAACATGGAGCATGATTACTAACACAAACATCAAACATGTAGTCATTGAACAAAAGCTACATTGAAAATCAGAAGTAGCGGAATAGTCAAGGCTGCTAGCTTTCCTCTCACCCTCATTGCTTCTGAGTTGGTCATGACCTCTAGAGAAGCTTATCAGGAGAAAACTAGAATAGTAGTAGACCAAGATGGAAGAGTTATGGCAGACATGTCCCCTAGAGCAATAATGAGAACCTTCCATATTCCAACCTTTGGGGAGATGGAGGTTTCAACCATTAATGATGGCAAGGGAGTGTGGGATGAAAACCCCCTTAAATGAAAAAAACTCATTAACTAGTACTGGCTCAAGGAAAAGAGAGGTAGTGCAGCCAAGGCACCTCAATAATTATTTCACGACTTCTATGAAGAATATCATGACTTGGTAATGATGTTGAGTAGGGTCATGGGTCTCCCCACTGTAGCCTACTTTCAAGAATGGATGGTATATTTCGTGGAGGAGATTCTCCAGGGAGAGACTCAATTATATTGGCCATAAATAATCAGTGATAGTTTCCATGAACAGTTTGTGGAAATAAAGAAAAATTCTCATTTCTATATGACCTCTTATTTAGTATATTCATTGGCCGAATGAAGACAATATAGAGGTCTATTTAGAGTGCCAAATGAGGAATTAGGAAGGCCATTGAAAGTATATAATAGGTACCCTCAGTTACAATTCAAGAAGTTCAAGCAAGACTATTGTAGGGTCAATGATTCTTTTATAGCACATATCATTAGGTTGCTTGGAGGGGATTTTGAGAGGAGACTCTCTCACAACGCAAGTACCTTCCTCCAAAAATTTTCCTTCCTTTTTATACAATTTCCCAAGTTCATGTATATTCAAGTAGAAGGCTTCTCAGTCATTTCATACATGCTATCCCGGTATCCCAATGACTGAATTATATTGCTAGAGCTCTCTTGGAAAATGTGGTTGTCACATGCTCTCTTAATCAGGAAGCATTTGGCAAGGGTTCCTTATCCCCTCTCTTTTTGCTAGGGACTATATGATCTCCACACTTCCCAATGCATTGATAACTCAGAAATGGAGCTGGAAAAGTACCATATAAAATGCTACACTTCTAGGCCATGCATGGATACCTATGGTAAGTTTCAAAAGGCGATTGGTGCTAGATAGGCCCATGGACACAATGTCAAATATTTTTGGGCTAACTGGAAGGATGACATTGAAGGGAGAATGATACAATACATGTGAATGATCGCATACTTTGTAAAAAGGGTCAACCTATTTCCTGTGCCTGACCGGGCAATGGAGGATGAGAGCACCATAATGGACCCTTGATATAATGCAATCGCCAACTTGCCACTACCTCTGATTGACTGGGATGAGCAAGAGTTTGATGACCTTGACATTTTAACAAAGCCAGTAGAAGCTCAAACCAAGGAGTGGATTGATGAGAAGATTTCCCAATTGAAGTAGCAAGGGATCCCTCTAACTTACAGTGAGTTAGAGGAGGAGATGAGGAGTTCCACCAAGAGTGGAGGCGAAGACATAACCAATGACACCGCTGCCACCCCATCAGGGAAGACATAAAAATTTCCTCAATCTACCAGATCAAGAAAGAGCAAAGAAACAACAAAACAACAATCAATCCCAAAGGTATACATAAGAAAGGTTGTGGAAGGGGAACCTTCGAAGAAACACATGTCGGGAAGCTTCATCGAGATTCCCACCATAACAAAAGATCCCCTCCACAAGGGGGAAGATAGAGAGGTGAAGCCATCCCAATCTCCACCTGGTACCTCTAATGTTGTTGTTGTCGCTGTTGTTACCCCTCCACCTGCTTTTCAAGCAATGGTCATTGCTTCTCCCCTCGTAGTGAACATATCGGTGCACCTTGCTTTGTCTCCGCCTATAGCACAAGTTGTTACCATTGAATCCTCTTCCACCACCACGTCTCTACTTTCCTCTACTTCCATCTCTCCAACCACATCGCTACCCCTCACTGTAGTTGTTACCACAATTCCAACCCTCTCACTTCCTGAGTCTTTTTCTAAATATATGAAGACTGTGGCTTCTAAAATTTTTGGCACATTTCTAGATCCAAATGTGCAAGCCGCCTTAACACGAGCCATTGCAGGCCTACCTAAGCCCTCTCTCCTTGAGCCATCAAAGATGATGGCTACAATTCTAATATCAGAAGAATTGGAGAGGTAGTCATGCTAGGTAACCAAGAGCCTAGAAGAAGAGGCTGATGATTAAATTGAACATCCTAAGTTCTAGCCTCTAGTCATTGATAAGGTGGTATAAGAGGGTGAAGGATATGGGTCATTTGAAGAAGGCGAAGAAGATGAAATATGAAACTACATAATAGAAACCTTCAATCCAAATTTGGAAGAGGAATTGGCCAAAAATTTAAAAGATGATGGAGAGGAGACATAGAAACTACCTTCTAAGGAAGAAAGGGATATAGGCAAAAAAATGGAGGAAGACATTGTGCCTCCTACAATGGAACAAGATAAAATCCCCACACACAATGAGGAGATGCATTCTCCTGGTAGAAGGGAAGCAAAACACTCAGAAGAAGAGAAGATAGAGGAAAAGGGGGAAGAAACCAAAGAAAGCCAAGGGAAGGAGTTTCACAGTCAAGAAGAGAAGCATCCTAAGGATTTTGAACATGAGGATAAAGAAGAAGAAAGGGTGCATGAAAAATAAGATAGTCCTTGGAAGCACACACCTTCCAAGTACCCAATCAAAAGAACACTACTTATCCAAGACTTTGATGAGGAAGAGTATGCAAGAAAAGAGCAAGAGGCTCTAGGGGACAAGGAAGTAGAAGTCAAAAGAGATGAAATAGAAGGTGATCATGAATCACCCAGAGGGGAGCCACAAATGCCTGAGTGGCTAGAAAAACAATGGGAAAAGAAGATTCTCACCCCAAAGACCCTAAATCAAGGCTCGATTCTATTTTAGCTCGAGTACAAGTCAGTACAACAAAGGAACATAAGCAAAAAGTTAGATCCAAACTGACAATGGACACCTCAAGCTCAAGGACCGTGCAGATAACCACACTTGTGGTTGGAAAGAAAGGAATAAGTTACACTGTCTTCACCATCAACTTGGGGACAACTTCCAGTGAACAAAAGATTGAGCATCTCAAGCAATCGGTCGCCATGATAGTACAACAAATGCACAAAGATAAATCTTCTAAGGAAGAAATGAAAGCTCAAATAGAGGACTTGGTAGGCTATATTTGACAATGGTAAATAGTAGAGGAGATTCCTAGGACATCCTACACACCACCCCAAATTTTGTGCAAGGAGCACATTGACAAGTTGGAAAACAGGAAGAAATGGATGAAGACAACGAAAGATTGGTTCTAGCAAGTCCTCTATGCTAGAAATATGAGTTTGAATCGTGTTGTCATAATAGAAATTTTTTTTCTAGAAGTACAAAGTTTCATTGAGGGAACAAGGAAATTTTGCACTAACTTTTCCAGACAATATGAGGAAAATTACACAAAGATCGAAGCCATCATGAAGATGCTAGAAAAGCTATATGAGAAGGAGCTCTCCTTTGCAAAGAATGACCATTGGCTCTTGGATATGTGGAAGCTTAGGTTTGATCACATGAAGGAAGTGCTAGAGTAGATGTTCCCAAGGGTATATCAAGACATCCATTGGGTGAAGGAAGCAAGGGACACATGTGAGGAGTAAATCAAGCTACTAATGGATTACGACGTAACCGTCATTAAGCTAGATGTTGAGAAAATCATGCCACACTTCCAACAAAAGATAGGAAAGGGAACATTTGTCCAATGAACTTAGCACAAACTTCATGAGTTTTTCTGCCCAGGTATTCTCCTAATTATAATAAATTAGAGATGGTACAACCAAGTTGGATAGAAATTGGGAAACCCTTACAGATCAATCAAAGAAGTGGAATTTTTAGGTAATACATGCATAAATAATAGAGATCAGTAAACTGTGGGCGCTAATCAACAATTTCATGGATTATTCCATCTACAAGAAGAAAGAAGGATATATTTTCATTTAAGAGAACCTCACTTAAAAGCTACAACAAAGGGAAAAGCACTAGAAGAAAAACTGCTATAGTGCTGCCACTAGAGGACAAAATAGAGAAATGACAAAATGTAATATTAAATTGTAAAATATTTGGGGGTAGGTGAAACCCTAATGTAAAATGAATCTTGGCCACACAATGCATGTAAATCTTGGATATTCATTCTACTTTTTGAAAACTATAAATAGGGTACCATCTCCTCTCATTTTCAAAAGAGAGAGGGTTGAGTTGTTCTAACAACATGCTGCTGAAATTTTAATAAAAAATCATGCTTTTGGTGATTTCTTGAGTTTCATATGCATGCACATGATTCTTCTCTCATAGTTAATTTATTTAAGTAGATTTACCTTGTTGTTCCTTCATCTTTCAATTAGTTGTATTAGTTAATGGATGGTTTTCATTGATTGTGAAGAATTTTGTTGTGTTGATGTCCTTCTAGTTCATGCTTTTTGTTGTTTATTGCTGATAAACTACTTTGTAAAGCTAGTCTGAACTTTATGTGAATGTTGCTCTTAAATTATATCTCTTGTTCATGCTTAATGGTGAATGAAAGATTGAAAATGTGTAGACCTCAGGAGATTGCACAAGTCTTATGAGACTGTGCTTAGTTTTGGTTAAGTTGCACTTTGTTTTGAGAAGGTTGTCTATTGCAGAGTCCTCCATGATTGTTGTTCATTGTTAGTTTCAGATCTAGAAACCTACCTCTTTCCCTTCCTTTTACCTTTTTTTTAAATGACCTAAGCTAAGGTTCTTGCATATTGTAAATCCAAATCTAAAGATAAAGCAAAAGTTCTAGATCATTGTCCCGAACCAACAACAATTTAATAACTAAGCTCCCTATCTTTGGAACTTCTTCTAAAAGATCCAATTCCTTCCAACTTGTAAGTTCTCCTTGTGATTCCAGCAAATCACACGAAACAACTAAGACATTCCAAGCACTATCAAGACCTGACATTAGAGACCTTGGGATAGTGTTCTAAAATTTGATTGTGGAAGATTTTCTTTCAAAAGAGGTAGTGCACTTAAGAATTGCTTGTGTTGAGAAAGTTCATAAAACACCCATCAACAATTAATAATATTAATAATATAATATTAATGAACATAAATAAGTTTGTCATTATATATTACAATCTCATAAAAACCCTTGTCGTTACATATTAGAATCTCATAAAAACTTTGAATCAATTAGAAAAATTATCTCTATGAGAATCTATCTAAATTATTTGATATCCTATTTAAAATCTTATAGGAAAATCATAACATTTCTATCACTATTGTTCAAAACATGTTTTTTTTTCCACAACTAGCTAAAATAATTAAAGGCTAACTATTTAAATTTGTGGTAATTTTTTATTAGTTTATTTATAATATATCAATCAATTAATAATACTATCTATTTCACTAAGCTCCTTATTTAAATTTGACTAGAATCTAGGTGGTCTTAAATTCTTCCCCCATTTGTATGGACTTCCTTTTGGAAGTCTTTAAGGAAAGAGCGTGGATTGACTTGTTTCTTTCTAGTAACAATTCTAAGAATAACATAGATATATATTTCACCATATCATGCAACAAGTAGAAAGAGTCTTAGGCAATTATTCATAAGTCACATTAATGTATGCTAAACATAAATATCACTCTATTATTTGCACCTATTCATTGCTCAACATCAATGACATACACTTAAACTAAATAGTGGAGTGGCATACATTTAGAATTACAGTGGTTGAGACTATAATATGAAGGAAGGGGTCTTACAGAATAGAGCATTTAAAGTGAGTTTTAACCTTCCATTTAGAGTGAGCTGCCACTTGTAGTTACTAAAAGGCATAACCATGGCTATTATATTGGAAAGAAAATTCCTTCTCACAATACAAAATGTGATTGATAAGTAAATTGCAGTAAATCTATACATCGTGAGAGTAGGAAAATAAATAGAAAAAAGGATCCCTTCAGAGAGAATGATGAATTATTGCAAGAAAAAAAGGTCTGATGTTTAGGGGGAAGAGAAAAAAATAGTGAAATAGAATGTCAAGATGGCATTAAAAAAGATGAGTTAAGGCATTGAGATGAAGAGGAAAGTTGAGATTGATGAAGGAAAAACATGGATGCATAGGCAAGGCAATGAATTTTTTAACAAAATGCCTTAAAGAATTGGCATCCCAAAGAATGCCATGATTGTAGGATATGCACAAAATGGATGTTTTTGAAGGCTTTACAAACCTTCAAAAAATTTAATTAACAAGTGTAAAGCCAAATTCCATAATTTTTTCCAGCATCCTTCCCCATCATATGTCATGTCAAACTATCAATGGACATGGTGCATTTTGATGGTTGGATAGACATTGTGGAGTATAATAGCATAAATCTCTCAATGAATTTTTTTATAAAGATTTGACAATCATTTACATGTTAGAATATTAATATTAATGATAAAAATAATATTTAATAATATAAATAAATATAAATAAACAAAACAAAATAAAATAATTTTTATTTTCATTTTGATTTTTTTAAACATAAATTTAAAAATAAAAGAAAAAAAATATTGAAAATAATAGAATAAGTTAATTCAAGTTTTTTATAATGATTTTACAAATGTATTATAAGAAAAAAATTTAGAAAAAAAATATTTCTAAAATAAAATAAAATAGTTTTATGTCTATTTTAATATATTTAACTAATTATTTATATATTTGTAATAGTTTAAATTAATACATTTATTAAAATTATAGATATATTTATTTTAATATATTTAATTAATAGATTGTATAGATTAATTTAGAATAGTTGTATTATTATTCTCAACTCTTATATCTATATCTTTATTTAGTACACCACTAATTTATCTACCCGTTAACAATTTAGAAATAACTAAATGATCATTTTATTTTCTTTCAAAACTATAATATTTAATTTCACAAATAATAAGTAAAATTCTAACAAATAATAATCATTTGATACCCATTCTATAATTCTCAAAATTCTATATTTATAATTAATGGTGATGCGTGGAATTACAAAGTGAATCCAGTCAGCCCCCACACACGCAGTTAAGTTGCAAGAGCAACTGGTAATAAAAAAAATCTAATATTTTAAATTTGATAGTGTGGAAGCTCATTTGTAGGGGGGTATTAATTGTATACCAGGTTCTCTCATGCACTCCTTTGTCTTTGATGTCAAATGGGGAGAGATTTGAAATGTAGTGGAGTTCTTTTGACATCAATGCCAAAGGGGGAGTTTGTTGCATTGGCATTCTTTGTCATTGATGCCAAAGGTTTGTATTTGATGGTAATAGATGTTAGACATGTGATTTCAAAGGTGTAAAGAAAAGGTAATGCAAATGTTGGTGCAAGTGAAGTCAAAGATCATTTAGGGTATTCAATGTGAAGGTTTGCCATTGGTTCAGTTCTTGGTGTTTATGGTTCACAAACTGAATTGTTTGATATTAGAGAGTTGCTTTCAACATCTTCATAATGGTCTATCTTTCATCACATGGTGTTGGTTCTCTTATTTTTTTTCATATTCACATGATGCTTATGGTGTTGAATAACATGATGTTGATTTATTTCACGGTTACTTGGATTCTTGATCTCAAAGATAAATGTTCACTCAGAGGTATATACACAGTTGATATGTCAAAGGTATTTGAGTGGTTGTCATTCATTTTTATGGTGATTGATACATCTTCAAGGTGTTGATGTTTAATGCATCCAAATAGTTTCTACAATTGTATTCATGGTGCATGTATCACAGAGTTGTTTAAGTATTGTTTCAGAGGTCAAAGCACAAAATTGCTTGATCATTTAGAATGTTGCTTTAGGAGTTGCTACAAGATAGAGTCATTATCGATCATCTCATGGTTGAAGGAAGTTTTTATGAGGCTTAGAGATTATCATCTTTCAAGAAGTTGAAATTATCTCCATTGTTCATTATCTATTTCAAGATACTTGTAGAGATTGAAGTAACAAATGATAATCTCATTTTGGGGTTCTTGATTCTTGAAATCTCTATAAAGCATCTAAAACCCTAAGACCATTTTGTATCCTAATAGCCTAGGGTTTGAGTATTTTAAAGGTTTTCAATGAAGTATACACTTTATGTTACGTTTGGTACTTGACCAACTATCTTGGGTGGATAGTCATTTAAGTGACAACCTAAGGGTTTCAAGTTCATTTCTAACCAGCCTTTACTCCTTAGTGTTACCAATCAAATAGGTTCAAGTCTTATACTTCACTGATCAAATAATAATCAATGGTCATCATTCAATTGTATTTTGGAAGGTATTGAAGGATCAATGACTGTTATTTAAATCTAATAATGGTTCTTTTCATAGTTTTCACTTTGATAGGAATATGAAGTGTCATCCATTGGAGTTAAGTTTGCATATAGTTTTGTAATTGCCTAGGACAACTATGTATTGTGTGTCTTAGCTAATGCATTGAAGTGTTTTGAAAAGGGTTATGCGCACCATGTGAATACATTGAATTCTATGACATCATGTTCTTATTATGAATATATAGAGTGAGGAAGTTTTGAAGAGCAGAGCATGAAAGGGTTATTGAGAAGATTCTGATCTAAAGTGTGTGAGTTTTGTTAGAATGATTTTGAAGGCTATGATACCTTTGAATTTTCTTTTTTAAGACAATACATAGGAAAGGATGATTCCTCTGTATGACTTCTGCACATGATCACTAATTGTCAATGTATTGAGAAGATTTTAGTGGTAGTTTGGAAGAGGGTATTGAAGTTTATGGTATAATGTATTTTTTCAAGAATATACACAAAGAGGCAGTATTGAACAAAAAAATATAGACCATGTATGACTATCTTCAAGGATTTTTTTTCATTGCATAGATTAGTGTGGTTCAAGTGAAATTACAAGTGACTGAAGGTTGATTGTGAGAAGTTAGTTTTTTTGTGGTACCTGCTTGTTCATTTAAAGAATATTACAGACAAGGGAAGGAGCAAAGGTTGAGGATTCTTTATGCATATGAATGTCAGGTGGTCTGTATTTCAATTTGATGAAAACAAAGTTGTGGTAAGTGGTATAGGGGAGATGAAAGTTTTATGGAAATAGAGCAATCCTCTAATTTTACTTATTTCTTCTGAAGTGTGGTAAGGTTGCCAGTGTGACAGATTGTTTAGCTAGTGAAGCAGGTTAGTTTGCCAGTAAGGCATGATGTTTAGCTAGTGAGGCTTATTTTTCTAGTGAGGCTTGTGGTATTTCCAGTGAGGCATACAATTTCTAATCAACAATGTTTTAGCCAGTGAGGCTTAATTAAACATAGTTTCAGAGTGGTTTTTCACCCTTTTAGGGTTTTCTACTCATAAAACCCATGTTTCGTCTTCTCTTGGTAATTTTTTATATATGTGCTTAACTGTTTATCCTTGATCAAGTATTTTCATATCATGTGTTGATCATCAAAACTTTCACCTCTCTAACAGTCTTATGGGAAATTCAGTGAGTGAGGGACAAATTGCATCTCATTGAATACCTCTGGGGTTTTTATAGAAAGTCGGCTCTTCTTTGGGGGTTTGGAGATAAGGGGAGAAGGAAATGTAAACATAAAACATAAAAGGAGATGTTCCAAATCTTTAACAATATTTCAAACCCAAATCATTCCTATGATTGATACAAGTATACATAGAACACCACAACCCTTCATTATTGGAAAGAGAATGAACATCAAAGGCTAACTACAAGCACAATGTAGTCGTTCAAATATTTCCATAGGAAATGTTCATTAAGGTCTGATAAAACATAAATACTTCTATAACTAACAAAAAAACATCTCAGAAACCACATAAACTCTTCCTCCTAATACAACATAATAAAATAAAATAAATTTTAGAAAAAAATAGAAGTCCAATGACATAATCTAGTTTTCTTAAGTTATCACCCTATCATACGAGCATACAATATGGAAATCCGCTATTCAAAATATCCAAATTGGCTTGCAAGATACAATGTTTCATTTAGAATGATAATATAAAGAAAGAAAACTTGAAAAATGCCATACATGCATAGTCTCAATAATTTCTCCTTAATAGTCCGTTCCTTAATATTAAATGAATTTTGAAATAGACATCATATGCCAATCCGACAATATTTTGAACCTTAATAGATATAACATACCAAAGAAAAGTAGTTTTGCAAACTTAATTTTTGAAAACAATTCTATTACTCTAAGAAAACTAAAGAAGCTATTTCCTTCAACACAAGAAACTACAGCTTGGAATCCAACCCCTCTATATGTCACTACCCTTCTTTTATAGCCACCCAAGGAGAAGACACTGCCATAGCACAAAAGTAATTACTACCAGATGTTGGTACTTGATAGCTCACAATTTGATCGTAGATATTTAGTTAGGTCACCATAATCTTTGCTCATCAATTCCTAGCTATTGCATTAATGTTCTCTAGATATTTAGCAAAGGGTATGTGCAGGATCATGATGGGCCAAAAAGTGGCAATATGATGCGTATGTGGCTGATAACTTTAATTTTACCCGAAATTGATGAAACAAAAAGGGTTTTTAAAGGATATTCTTAGCTTTCCACCAATATAAATTATGCTTTAATTTGAATTTCATAAGTAACTATTATTCATTTTCTATTCAAATTACGACTAAAGTCCTGATTGATAGGCTGATTGAAAAACATCGATAGCTTTCAAATGGTATCACAATTTTTGAATCCAAAACATGTGTCACATTCTATGCTTCGCATACTATAGGATTAAAAAAATAAAAATTGAATTTCATGAATTTTTGACCAAGTTAAGGTGGTCAGACATACGATTTTTTTATATTTTTGAAAATTTGTAATAAAAAATTCATAATTAATTATTTACTTTGAAAAAAATTACAAAAAAATATGCATCACATCGGGACATGAGTCCTCTACTTATATCTAAAATCTTATAAAAAATACTATCATTTGATTGTGGTTAGGGTGGTCAGATAGACACCTACTTATTTTTTCCCTGAAATTCAAGTACTATTGCATTGAAATTTAAAATTTTCACCAAATAGATTTTTATTTTTTTAAACAAACCTAGTAGTTTAGAAACTACATTCAATTTTCTATAGATTCTATTCTTACATGTTTTTGAAATAATATATATAACTTATTCAAACTTTTATGTCAAGTTGCCTAACTCTGATTTTTTTGAATTTTTTGCCACTTAAGGGCCTATTTTTTCCATCATGATCCTGCACATACCACAAAGATAGAGGCCTATAGATGATAAAACCCTAAAAAAAGGGTCTAGTCAGCTGATCACATTATCCAACAACACCGATTCAAAGCTCCCATCTTGAAAACTGAGGAAAAAGAAAGCCCAAAAAACTCCGATGGACTCCCAAACGATATTGTCTCATAAGAGGCACAATTTTTCCTCAGCAAAGAGATGATGCGTCATACAGGTGGAAATTATATATGTTTCCAAAAAGTGTTTTGAAGAAAACTTCCACCAAGCCAACACATGTCCCGAGCCCTCCTTCAAAAAGAAGATGATAGAATAAAGTCATGCAACCACTACATGGAACATTGCCCATCTTTCCGACTAGTCTTGCAAAAACTCAAATATCTTAGAAGCCAAAACAAAGGAAGCCGAAGACCGAAAAATACCAAGGCAAAGAATAAATACTTCACAGTTCTAGAAACTCATAGGGGCCTTTGCTTGCAGAGGTACAAATGTAGCTCTCTGGAAATTCTTGAAGTTTGAAGAAAGTAGAGTGTTGTACTTTCCATTCTACTTCAGTTGGTAAGGGAATATTACAGATGAGCCTGTATATTTGGTTGAGTTGGATAACTTCCTTGAAAGACATGACTCCACATCTTGTAGTGACAACTCCAAGGTAATGATAAAGATGAGAGAGGAAAAATATTTCGCACGTGATCTCATCAAATGAATGTGCTGCATTTGAACTTGGGAGTTCTGTGGAAGCTCGATCCTTCTATTTGATAGCTTTTGTAATCTTCTCTACTATCTACACATCTTTGTTTAAGGAGAGAAGAGGAGGTACTCCATAATTAACCAAGATATTGAAATCCTTTTTCAATTCCTCCACCTTATTTTCCAACACCATCTGACAATATTTTCACCTTTTGGTGACCTTATGGGAGTTGACAATCTCTATCGCCTTGATGGAGGCAACTCTTTAGTCAGAAATTTTGGCATCCTTCAGGGTTTCGTCGAAAGCCACACAAAGCCTGGAAATGAAACTCTATGATTCTACTACCCGAGGGTCACATGTCTACAAAATTTGATTGGCCATAGAGCCAATCTTCCCATTAATTTCACAAACATCCCTCAAAAATTGCAAGAGGGGCGTAAGAATTTGAATCGTGGCTGAAATCCTCACCTCGCGTGAAGATACCACTCTTTTTAGCAGCAGGAGGGAAATGACCTTATGTGCAATGACTAACTCCTGACTGAGTTGAGTCTCTCTAGCTCTGGCACTTTCTTCTATTTGATCTCTCCCCTTATAGAAGTTGCCAATTCAAAACTTATCTTTCTAATCTCTTGATCATGGGCCTGTAGAGCGAATGCGATCTCTTGCTTCTCTAGCTTCAATCTCTCCACCTCTCTCTATGCTTTCTTGACACTATTGGAAGCCTAAGATCAGCCAGTTTCCAATTCTTTCTACAAATTTTCATGAGTATTGTACTCCATGTTGGCCTAATGCTAGGTGGTGAGGTCTTCTTTCAATTTTTTGATTTTGGGCCATAACCAAACTTGTTCGATCTGTGCCTCTTCAAGAAACCTAGAGGTTTCCCCTTGCACACCTTGAATCTACTTTATGTGGGCCACTTCAAAATCCCTAGATTTGATCTCCATTTTCAATCTTCCCACTGTTTCCTTTACGTTAACCAAATCTGACTCACACTTCCTCAACTTTCTACCCAGCTTTTCATAATGTGCATAAACTATCTGCTGGGTGGTCTTATATAAGACCACTTTTTCATGTAAATGAGTCTCATTCAGGTCCAGGCCTACTGTCTAGATATCATAGTCTTCCATCTACATCTATCCCTTAGGCTTGGCTAATATTAGCGTCATGGTGGAAAATGAAAGATAATTCTACTCTTCATTAAAGCAAGCCTCGATCCTCTTGGCGGCTAGTAGTTTGACTTTCTTCAATAGTATTTTTTATTTTCTAGCTTTTCGGTCCTACATGGTATCATCAAAGTGGCCCTGAAGAGTTTTAGGGGCATCAACATTCTACACTACAATAGGGGCAGCAGGGGGAACCAAAAAGGGTGACATAAGGGGAGACTTCAGATGTGTGAGCATGCAGTGAAGCGAATGGGAGTGTTATCATGGAAAAGGGGGGGCACACCAAGCTAAGACTGAGTAGAGGACTTTCTAGTAGGGGTATAAAGAGATATAGTTAGGTGAAAAGGTGTGCGCTCGTAAGATGGTAGATGAGGCATGGTGGTAAGCATGGATGCCTTGGCTCTCTCTAGAGGTTCCCTTGATAGGGAAATCAAAGAATCAATAGCGGTCGAAGTAGTTGTTTGTTTGAAACACAAGGTAATTTCGAGAGGTTTAGTGCAAACAGGAGGTGGTGTGTCCAAGATTAATAGCTCAGGGTCCAAGGATGATAGATTCCTTTCTTCAAAAAGAGGCAAGGGTGCATCCAAAGATGTACAAATAGAAAGGAGCAAGGGAATGAAACTTACTTGAGCCATAGTAGTTAGAAAACTTTGTAGGGTAGACTCCACCTCTTCCTCTCCTAAGGTGGAAATATCAGATGCACCGAAGTCTTGGACCTTCCTTCTCTTTTTCTTACAAGAACTAACATTTTTTGATCTCCTAGCCACCGAGCCCTCTGAAACTTTTTTGTCGATGACTGTAGCGGATGACGCTCTTGGAGACTATTGGGCTCACATTGCTTTACTTTGGGAACTTGAGGAAAATGAAGCTCTTGAATCTCTTCACCCTGAATCCCTCCAACTATTGGATTCCTAAGGGTGAGAAGCTTGACATGGATCCTATTCCTCATCAATTTTGTGGTCGCTTTCTGGATTGATGTTATCAATGTTAGCGTCCTTGTCATAAATTTCCTCGAACTTGCCATCTTTTTGGAACTGTTTAACAGGGAAATTAATGCACTATATCTCTTGTCGAAACCTCCAAAATTCTACCTTCTTTCTTTCTAACCAGCCTCACTTCTTCAGCCGTATACTAATAGACTTGCTTATCAGTAGATTTTTGTCATACTGTATCTTTGGTGTGTAAAAACTCAGCCACTTAGATAGTCATTGGAAGGGAATATATTTCAATTCAATATACACTTCTATGCTTTCTTGTGTCAGGTTCTTCCTTCCTTCGAAGTATGTCTGATCAATATGTTTCACACTATAAACCCTCCATGAGTTATAGTCCCACTTTTTGTAGATGAGGACCATGCCTAAGGTTGCCAATAAATTCTTAAGCTTGGCCTTCATAAACCACTTCTTCAGCATTACCCGACTATTAGCAATATTGAGAGGAAGTGAAAATCTCTTCATTTTATTTATTCCAACACTGTAGATCCTGTTGACAATGGTTTCTTGGCAATATGCCTCTAATACAAATACTTTGTTTGTCACAATACTAGGGAGTCGAATAGGCTCGTTAGGAAAACCATGGAATTTGATGAATGTGAAGTCTGCACCCATAAGGTAATCCATTGGGGTCAGTGCAATAGATATCCATTGTAGAACCTCAAGAGAGAAGTGACCAGTAGGGTGAGATAATAACTTAAATTACCAGCCTCAAAAAATAATCTACAAATGAATAGTATACCCCTATTCTAGAAAGTATATTTTTCCATACAGAAATTGGCTGGAGGTAGCCCCTATCATCTAGCCTATATACTGGCACATTTCTCCCCAACCACTCAAAATTCTTGTGCAAAACCAAATGAGCTATGAAGAAAGAACAATTGAATTTGGACTTGGTGCTATAGTTCTTCAATTGGAAAAATATTTTTCTAGCTATTACCTCAGCAAAACCATAGCGCTTCTGATCCCTTTCTCTCTTCAGTGCAAAATCCAAGCCAAGCTGAAAGGAATGGACTTGGGCATTGGTATCAGGACCAAAAACCTAGGCCAACATTGAGAACACTGATTGCGTGTCTCTTTTGAATTTCTCATATGAAAGAGGAAAATGAAGATGGCCTTTGTCTAGCTGCCCTTTCACTTTGTCCTCATGAAAAATTGTTCCTCTAGCCATCTCTTCTCCATAGAGATCCATCCTTTCTTTGTTAAAAAGTTATATGCCCCAGGCCATAGGCATACATAACATGTCTCAAATAGCTTTAGCATAAATAGTAACCCTAATCCTGCCATTCTAGATAACCCCTATTTTCTCATTGAAGCTCTTGGCATAGGCATCAACTAACTCCAGGCATGGATGCACAATAGGTAATATGAACTATGGGAGACCAAAATTCTAGATCCAAAGTACAGAACCCTCGACCGACTCATATTTTATCATTCTTTGAAAAGCACCTTCCCTAAGACTTTTAGGGCTAACCAATAACTTGGGATCAAATACATTATTGGTGATATCCACCACCACTTCCCTCTTTACGTGTCTATCAAACGATAGTTTCTTGCAGTATTCAAAAGGTCATTCCTCCACAGTCGAGGCATGGGCGAATGAATTCCACCCGAAAAAAATTGCATAGCCAAGCCATTGTCCTGAGGCTACAAATTTTCTACCAAAGGTTGAAGGTTTCACCATGGATGCAACAAGAAGTTGTAGAGAATTCCTTTTTTCAAAACTAGTCACTTTCCTTTTGATTGAAAAGGAAAAAATCACTTTTGAGCGCAATTAATTTTCTTGCTTGTACACGCAGTTAAGACTATGCTATTATCGTTGGTCTATTAATTGCTGCCACTGAGGCGATACGTGTGAAGATGATATTTGTATCCCTCAAAAATTCCAAAAATGCCACAAGAATGAAAATAGTACATTCTCCCCACTACCTCTTTTACAAATAACTCATTCCACTGAAGCGCATGCGTATTGCTATAGGGAACATGCTAAAGTGATGCAAGGTACCCCTAAAAATACGTGACCATTAATTTTTTAGAACTTAGTGTGTTAATCCATGTCTTTGCCTCTTAACATGATAGCTGGCATTGATGATGGTGAAGGACACTTGTCAACAATCGATGTATGAGAGAATTTAATCCCAATGCCTGAATTTATTTCTCAAGGCATTCCATTAGATTCTCCATATGATTTATCTACCCTTCTTTGTTTTGCATTAAAACTTTCCCATTACTGTCTAGCTAGAAATGGACATTCTATTGGTCGAGTTCACTGGCTCACCTTTTCTATATATAGCCATGCCACCTTTTGCAACATTCACTTGAAAGCCTAGTCTTCTAAGTTAGCAAGCCTTTCACTTATTCTAATTCCACCATAAGTCACTACCTTATCAAAATGTTTGTTGGCTTAGGAACTCCCATTCGGCTCCTCCCATGAAGACCACAATTTTTCTTCACAAGAGAGCTCACAAATGATCAAATTAAGTTCCTGGTAAAGAATTGCGACCACCTTGTCATGGTCATGTTCAAGTGGGTGGTTGGCACTAATTTCATTACTGATGAGAACCAACTCCGGAGCAACTACAATGTGCTTTCCCACTTCGTGGCCTCACTGTTGGACCTAAATGTGTCCAAACCCATGATAATTGATTTGTGCCAATGGATGTTCGACACCTTGCTGATGGAAGGGCTTGGTGAGATAGTGCAAGTGGCCATCTCTAGTGTTGGTATTTTGAGTGCTATGGACCTCCGCAGGCATGTGGACTTTCAAGTAGATGTACCCTGGTTGCCCTTCCTTATAGATTATCACACCATGGATGTTGAGATGCACCATTGTTCATCTCAACCAACAACCACTTTTTTGCTATGTGAGTATGCCATGGAGTGCATTCCCAGACTCACCTGGAGGAAGCACTTCAAATTTTTGGTGTAGATTCACAACGAGTAGGCCTGGGGCTTGTGTTGTGGAGTCTATGTCCATTGTATTCAGCCCCTTTTTGCAACCTAGCAGACAAGGAGAAGAAGAAGAAAAGAAAAGAAGGAGAACTTGTTAACCCTTTCGGCTTCCTTGGGTAGTGGCTAGAGAATTTTTTGACTATTTTTTTCATGTTGCCTCCCCTTTTGATCTTTTGGCTCTTGTAACTCCTTTTGGGTTTGCTCGAGAGAGCCTCAATGTTAAAAACTGAGCCTCAAGTTTGCCTTACATGTAATTTTTTGGATAAATATAATACAATACAAACCTTTACCTCTTTTATGTTATTCAGATGCTTTATTCTCAAAATTTTGAGTTATTTACAATTTTTTACATATGGTACATATCTGTTAAAATTTTATTAAAGAACTACATATTTTAATGGAAAATCTTCAGATAAATACCATTCACCGGTATTTGTAAAGCATTTCCTTCCATATCTTTGAGTTTGTATGTGTTATTTTCCTTACATGCCCTAATTCAGAAGGATCCCTTCCATAGCACTTCAAATTTTGTGTGTTGTCCTCATTTTGCAGTACACTCATCATACTTTAGCACTAGGCCCACCTCTTTGAATTCTGGGTTAGAAGTATTTTTGTCAAACCATCGCTTAACTGTCTATTGGTAGTTGATCATGGCTTCATAAGCCTTTTATTTGTCTTCCTCTAGTTGGACGAGTTCAACCAATCGTACTTCCATTCCACCATTTTCTTCAACCTCTAGGGATTTCAGTAATTGTAAAGCCGGATTTCTATAGAAATGGGTAGTACTACCTCTTTCCAATACACCAACTCATAAGGAGAGGTCTTTAGAATCTATTTGGGATTAATTCAGTCTGCCCACAGAGCGGCTAGCAAATGCTTGTGCCAATCCCTTTGTCATTCTGATCCAATGCATTTAATCAACCTAATTAGGTTTTTGTTGGACTCTGCTAATCCGTTCCCTTGTGGGTAGTAATTTGATGAAGTTTTGAGGAAAATCCATGTTCGATAGTGAAATATGACATTCCCAACCCAACAAAATCTCGGGAATTTTTGGACATGATGGTCTTGGGAAGGCCAAACTTGGTCACTATCTCTTAGAGGAAATTAACAATTTCCCCTTTTGTTACATTTTTAGGGCTACAAATTTCACCCACCTTGTAAAGTAGATAGTTGTCGTGAGAATCCACTTGTGTCTGGCACTAGAAATAGGATTTATCAATCTAATAAAATCCAGACCCCATTGGGAAAAGGGTTTTTCGATTACAATTGGGCTTAGGGGTAAAGTGATATTATTTCTTTTTCCAACAAAATATTGGCACTGGGTACAACTCTGCACTAGATGGTGTGCTTCGAAAAACATGGAAGGCCAATAATATATAGTACACATTATCTTTAAAGCAATGGTCTTGGCAGAGAAATGTACACTCTGAGGGCTGAGGTGGAATTTGTTGAGAACCCTTTCCACCTATAGCTTTATGAGACATCAAAGCAACACACCATCATAATTCCTTTTAAATAATACATCTTCAATTAATACATAATTCCTTTTAAATAATACATCTTCAATTAATACATACATGATGCCTTGCAATCAGTAGTATCTTCTTTTATGAATTGAAAGGCTAGTAGGGTAATATCCCTTTTGCATGTATCATGTCCGATCAGCCACCCAAGATTTTTCATTGAGTATACCCAATCAGTCTCCTTTTCGGCTTCAAGACTCATTTCCTGTGTGATGTACTCGCACATGCCTCTTCCTCGAATTGGCTTGGTTGGTCTAATGTCCACATCATATTCTAGGATCTTAGTGATCTAGTTAGCTCTCTTTTTTGTGATCTCACCTTCAGTGATATATTCCCACACACTAGGGTGTGCCATGAGAATAGTAATCTTGTTGGCTGACACCAAGTGTCATAAATTTTTTAAACTGTTAACAATAGAAAAAGGTTGTTTCTCTACAAATTTATACTTGACTTCATAAAATTTAAAGTTCCTTGAATGGAATACGATGGGGTGCTCTCCATCATCTTGAATTCCCTTCTGAGTAAGCACTAAAGCTATACTATCTTGGCCACTGTATACATAGAGTAAGAAATCTTTGGAAAAGTATGGGTTAGCTAGGACTGGAGTAGTGGAAACAACTACCTTTACTTGCTCAAAAGCTTCATTACTTTTGGTGGTCCACTTGAACAAAAAACTCTTCTTAAGCATTAGTGTGATAGGCCTCACAATACCAGAAAAGTCTAAAATGAACCTATTGATGAAGTTGATCTTCCCCAAAAATGACTGGAGTCTTTTCTGGGTTACTAGCAGGGGTAATTCCATTATAGATCTAACCCTTTTGAGATCTATTTCTATTCTAGCATTGGCTATGTGCAGGATCCTGCTAGGCCAAAAAGTGGCAATATGATGGGTATGTGGCTGACGACATTTTTTTAACCCAAAATTGATGAAATAAAAAGGGTTTTTAAAGGAGATTCTTAGCTTTCCACCTATATAAATTATGCTTTACTTTTAATTTAATAAGTAATTGTTATTCATTTTCTATTTTGAATTACGACTAATATCCTAATTGTTAGGTTGATTGAAAAAAATCTATAGCTTTCAAAGGGTATCATATTTTTTGAATCCAAAATAGGCGTCACATTTTATGCTTCGCATACTATAGGATAAAAAAAAATTGAATTTCATGAAGTTTTGACCAAGTTAAGGTGGTTAGACATACAAATTTTTTATATTTTTTAAAAGTTGTAATAAAAAATTCATAAATAATTGGGCTATGTGCAGGATCATCATGCAAAAAACATGCCCTTAATTGCCCAAAATTCAGAAAAATTAGAGTTAGGAAACTTGGCATAAAAATTTGAATAAGTTATCTATATTATTTCAAAAATATGTAAAAATAGAATTTTCAGCAAATTGAATGTAGTTCCTAAACTACTATGTTTATTTAAAAAAGAAATCTATTTGGTTTGAAATTTGAAATTTCAATGTAGTAGTACTTAAATTCCGGGTAAAGCTAGTGGAGTGTCAGTCCTAACCACCACAACACAATAAAATGATAATATTTTAGATATAAGTAGAGGGACTCATGTCCCAATGTGATGCATATTTTTTTTGTAATTTTTTTTCCAAGTAAATAATTAATTATGAATTTTTTTATTACAAATTTTTAAAAATATAAAAAATCATACGTCTAACCACCTTAACTTGGTCAAAACTTCATGAAATTCAATTTTTCTTTTTTTAATCCTATAGTATGCAAAGAATAGAATGTGACACATGTTCTCGATTCAAAAAAAGTGATACTGTTTGAAAGCTATAGATGTTTTTGAATCAGCCTATCAATCAGGACTTTACTCGTAGTTAAAATAGAAAATGAATAATAATTATTTATTAAATTCAAAGTATAGCATAATTTATATTGGTGGAAAACTAAGAATTTCCTTTAAAAACCCTTTTCATTTCATCAATTTTGGGTAAAAAAAATTTGTCAGCCACATACCCTACATATTTCCATCATATCGCCTCTTTTTGGCCCATCATGATCCTGCACATACCCATTATTTACGTGGAAAAAATAACAAAAAAATATGCATCACATTGAGACATGTGTCCTCTACTTATATCTAAAATCTTATAAAAAATATTATTATTTTATTGTGGTTAGGGTGGTCAGAGAAACACCTACTTCTTATTTTTTCCCTGAAATTTAAGTACTACTATATTGAAATTTCAAATTTTCACCAAATAGTTTTTTTTTAAAAACAAACCTAGTAGTTTAGAAAACCATTCAGTATGGAGATTCTATTCTTACATATTTTTGAAATAATATAGATAACTTATTCAAATTTTTACATCAAGTTGCCTAACTCTGATTGTTTTGAATTTTTGCCACTTAAGGGCCTGTTTTTCCCATGATGATCCTGCACATACCCCTTTAGGCACCACAAATCCAAGAAACTTACCTTGAGGCACTCCGAAGACACATTTTTTGGGGTTTAAAGAAATCCCAAACAATTGGCACTTTTCAAAAACCTTTTCTAGATGATCAAAATGATCATCCTTTGATTTTGAAAAGACTGTCAGGTAATCCAGGTATATCAAAATAATTACGTTGATTAAACCTCTAAAAGAAATATCCATTTCTTGTTGAAAAGTTGTACCAACATTCGCTAGTTTGAATGACATCTTGGAATATGAAAAAATTCCCCACTTGGTGGTGAACGTCATCTAGTGTTGGTTGCTCTCTTTTACATATTCCTAGTTATATCCCAAAATACCATCGAGCAACGAGAACATCTCAGATCTGACCACTATCTGTAGAATTTTCTCCATTGATGGCAAGGGATAATGATCCTTTAGTAAGGCTTTGTTCAAGTCCCAAAAATTGACCCAAAGTTTGATGTCACCATTCTTCTTTCAGACTGGTACCAGATTTGATACCCAGGTGGAATGTTTGATTGGATATATGATTCTTGACTCAACTAGCTTGGTTAGCTCTTATTCCATCAAGGCTTCAACTTTCAGATTGACTGGCTTTTGTTTCTGTCGAATGAGCTTGGACCCTTCCTCTAGGTCAATGGTATGTTGAATTATACCTGAGTCATAACCTCTAAGATCATCGCAGGTCCAGGCCATAACTCTATCATATTCATATCATAGATCCCTTAATCTTTCTTCATCTTTCTACAGAACCTCCCTTTTGACTTTCAACTTTGTGTTGCTTCTGACATCTAGCCCTCTATAGTCTTTCTCATCTACGGTGAGCTCTGCTTGTTGTTCCTCGCATATTCATAGTCAAAGCGGTTCTCAAGGGAAATCAATCCTCTAGGAAGTTTGTTCCCTTTTAATTGGATGGCCTGTCCTTCAAGAAATTCTACTCCCGAGGGTGAACAATCAGAAGCCATTCTTCCCTTTTGAATGAAGGTAGCAATCTGAGTGTCATCATCAAAAACTTGTCAATTTTCATCATTGTCAAGAATTGAGGGTTAGACAACAATCTGCACTACATTCTATTTGGATGAGTTAGAAATTGGTTCAAATTGTGACCTAGCAGACGCCATTCGATCAGTGACACTATTTTGAGATCAAGGAATTCCTTTTATGTTGAAGGCTTCAAAACTTTTGATCAGTTCCCAAATCCAATGTCTATACAACTTCATTCGAGTATTTTTTACAATTTCCTAACCATGGACTTGGCTCACCCCCAACTCTGATTCTCCAAACGCCTACACTCTCTTTATACTCATCCTTTCTACAAGGATTAGACCATGAACCAAGGCTTCATATTCAACATCATTATTTAAGCATGAAAAAAAAATGGTAAGCTCTGAGGGTTTTTGATCCCATAGGAGATAGCAATTGGACACCTGCTCTGAAACCAGCTTTACACTTGGTACCATCAAAATATATGGTTCATATACGATTATTGGACGAGTCGTTGGATTTCTTTTCATCCTTCATTAGCTTCAGGAAGACTTGATCATCATCAGAAATCACATATGTGCCTAACCTTGTTGAGTGGAAATTTCCGAATGGAACGGAATCAATGAATTAGCTGAGCAACACCTCTTCTTCAAAAATCCAATCGCTCATATCTTCTTCATCTTCTAGCATTTCTATGCAATATTTCTCCCGTTGAGAGATGGAAATTTGTGTAGCTTCAAAGCAAGAAAATGCATTATTTGCAATATGTTTGGGATGCAAGGATTTAGAAATAATCTTCATCTTTTCTCTATCCTTGGTTCTCAATATCAGAGACAAATGTTTAATTCAACCAATGGTTGAAACTTTCTTCCCATCTAGTTGCATGATTCCTAAAT